>NDGM011108634.1:0-10767 GCA_002564305.1 Octomys mimax | reverse complement strand
CCAGCAAGTCATTAACTGATCTGAAAATTATATTTGCCTCTTCATAGGCAAGTTTATATTCTTCACCCAAATGAAGCACTGCTATTTTTGAAGACATACATTCTTCGCAGCATCATAGCTTGGCATTTAGTACATGTATTTGCTTTAAATGATAATCAGAGCTTTCCTCAATTTCCTTCTAGAAAGAAATGCAGGGTAATTACCATTGTCCCCAGTTGCAGGCTGGAACAGCTCTGGCACACAATGGTTTGTACTGCATGATGCAGCAACCCTCTGGCAGAGCTGGGGCAGAGGCAGTTTCCGAACAGATGTGATAGAACAAACTTAAGACACAGAACCCTCCATGCTATGACTTCATTAGGATGGCAGGAGAGTGGTCTAGGCAGGAATGCAAATATCTAGGAATGCAAGAGCTAATGGTAGGTCTAGCCTTTCCCTGGGGCACCTAGAGACTGTCAGCAAATGGGCTCATCAAGTTCCCTCCTGGTGAAGGTAGGTAGAGAAGGGTGCTATTGAGCAGCTGTCAGCCAGTGTCATTAACATGCTGGCTTCCCAATGTGGAGTCAAGATTGTCTGCAGGTGTAGGTTACCTGCAGACAGGTGCAGCTTATCTGCAGACAGGTGCCTGGAAGGTACCCCAGCTCCAGAGTCCAGGAAGGGCTCTGGAGTCAGACTGCCTGCACCAACACCCTGCTCTCCTGCTTATTCCATACAACCTTGGGCAAGCCATTATCAAGGCCCCGTGCCTTAGTTTCCCCACCTCTAAAACAGATCTACACTCACACACTTACTGTTGGAAGGTTAAATATGGTAATGCTCATACAAGGGGATAGCACGCCTTAAACTGTGACACTATAGTCTGTCCCTAGAGGGTAGGGCCCACCCTGCTGGAGTCCTAGAGGGTTTTGTGCTGTTCCCACCCAGCAAATTATTCATTTTTCACAGGGTGATGGAAAGTCACACATGGGGACTCCCAGAGCTGCTGGAGGGAACCCTATTTACACATTTGGGCTGGACCCCAACCTGTCACTGGACACAGGATTGCTGCCAATGAGACTACTTGAGCATAATTTTTCATTTCAGTAAATTATCCACTGACACTGATTACCTTGATGTATTTAAACTTGAGAACGGATGTTTAGAAAATTGTAAACTCTTAAACCCATGCTTAGTTTTACATGGCACATTTGTTATTTGGATACAAAAATGTCTATTTTCTTTATTATGAATGAAAAATAACAAAAATGAAAAAAAATTAAATAGCATGACAAATACAAAGAAAAAATGAATCGAGCCCAGCCATGGTGGCTCCCTAATCTAAGAGCATGCACTGTCTTCATAGGGGGTTTCTACAGCAAAGGAGGTGGTCCATCACCGAAGGCCTCAGAGGATGGTACAGAAGAACTTCTTCTCCCGGAAGGGGTTCTCTGATGCGGGCACTGGGATGATGAGGGGGTCCTCCCGCACGTGGGCTTCACAGTATGCCAGGAGGTCTGCTGCTGCCTGGGACACCTGCAGGGACACAGTAAAGGTTCCACTAGAGGCCTGCTCACAGAGTGCATCCAGTAAGGGCTCAGGAGGACAATGACAGGGCCAGGACAGGCTGGAGGTGACAGGCCCAGGATGGCCCACAAAACAGCCACGCCCAGGCTACAAAGACCTGGTGCAGGCCTAGGACATGCTGCCCAGCACATGCTGCCCCGAGACACTAGGTCACCCAGAGGGGGTGGAGGAACTGGCACAAAGGTCACATGTCCTTGTCACACTCCCATCTGGGCTAAGAGGAGAGGGCCGAGGCTGAGTTTCACCGTGGCTCCACTACGTTGTTTCTGAAACAACAATGCAGAATGCCGTCCCTGGCAAGTCAGTGTGACTGTATTTATATCTTTACTATTACTTGTCTTAATGCAGTCCATTTTCATGACCAAACCAAGAAAGATAAGTTTGTTCCCCTCAATATAACATACATTTGCTGCTTTATAAACATATGTATTTTTCTTCTTTTATCAGTGCATATTAGTTCTACAGATGAACAGGTTTTATTCTGGCAGCTCTGTACATGCATATAATGTACTTTGACCCTCTCTGTCACTCCTGTCACCTCCTGTGCCCTTCCCTTCTCCTTTCCCTGATCTCGTTCCTCTCCTGATAGTCTTCTATAAATGAAAGAAAACATGTAATATTCATCTTTCTGCATCGGGCTTATTTCACTAACCACAACGCTCTAGGTCTGCCCATTTTCCTGCCATGCCATGACTTTCTTTTCTTCACGGCTGCTACTGCACTGTGTACCACATTAAGCATATACCTTGTGACTTGGGGTGGCCCTCCCCTATACAGGAGCTGCTCTGGACCAGGAAGCACCCTCCCCATTTTCTTTCTAGAATTTTAACACGGGACAACTGTGCATCCAACTATCCCCAGCTCCAGTCCAGAGGAAGAGTTGTGTGTCAGTGGCAGCCCAGAGACGCCCTAGCTGAGGGGAGATGGCACTGCCAGCTTCATCTGCTTGCTCACTGCCCACATGGATGAAAGGCCTGCTGGCCAACTTGGCTGCCTGCTGGGCTGTCCTGAGGATGAGTCACAGCAGCCTTGTGGCCCTCTCAGGCATCAGGGTCTTCTCCTCCAGAAAGACAAAGCTGCCCCATGAGTGCATAGGAAAATGTCTCCAGGCCTCCATCCAGGCAACCCACACACGTTCCCTTCTGCTTTATCTTCCAACATTTTAGAGATTCTTCTGATTCCAAGCCCAGATCCACTCACAAGTCCTACAACTCATTCTAGCAGAGCCATGGAATGAAGTTTCTCTCCTCTGATAAATCAACCAGAAGTTGAGTAGATGATCAATATAAATCTTGACTGAGGTGACATTTGAGAGTGTGGAGTAGAGAGTGAGGCACCAATGAACATCAGGCTTCCTGCTTTGCCTCTACCCCTCAGCTAGCTGTGTGAGCTTGGGCAAGGAATTCAACTTGAGTTTTATTTTTCTCAATAGTAAAATTTAAGAGTGTTAGATAGCTCTAAACTTGCTTTTACTTGTACAGTGTATGATTCTATCTTTAGTAACACCCTGGTCAGTATTTTAAATTCTAAATAATGTTGGGTTGAATGGGAGCATCTGAAGTTTGCAGTGTAGTGGTTGACAAGACATTTGTGCCAGCCACTTCTCAGGTAAGCAGAGGCCCAGGGAAAGACCAAGCCTGTAGGGACCTGTGACACCATCACAGGGATGGGAGCCTGGGTGGACACACAATGAGAGCAGGAACTTGGCCTACATGCTCACACCCTTGACTGTTCCCTGACAGTCTCAGTCTTGGCCTCCCTGCCCTTCTCCAGCTCCCCACCAGGCCTAGGGGTGCGGAAGTTCCCAGGTCTCCCCAGGGTTACACCAGGGGAGCATGGCCACTGAACCCTCCCACTGGCAGCCCCCAGGAGGGGTCTTCACCACTGCTCAGTCCTCGTGCAGAGCTGTGGTGATGGAGACAACCCTTCTGCCCTGGCCTGCCAGGCCTCCATCCGCCTCGGCTGTTCATCAGCAGTGAACTTTCCAGTGTCTTACTTTTAATGTCCCCATCCATTTCACTTTCTGGCCATACTCCAGCTGATCCTGGATCCTCCATCAACCTCATTATCTCATTCAGGAAGTGTTTATTGAGTACTTACCTCGTGGCTAATTGAGAGGTGGCAGGGAAAGGTGAGATTTTTTTGCCCTCTAGAACTAATGGAGAAGACTCAGCTATAATGATGTCACCATTATAATCAGTATGCGCTGGGATGTCCCAGATGCGGAGATAGGGAGCAACCACCTTCCACACGCAGGAAGCAGCCTGCGGAGTGATCACTGATCATGGCAGCCTCCTCCCTCTTGATCAGTTCAATGGTTCACATGGTTAGCACCATCCATGGAGGCTGGCTGGAGCCAGTTTAATCCTGGGGGCCATCCTGAAGGGTCATCTCCCTGGGGCTGCAGCACTGTGGCCCAGTATATCATAGCCACACGTAGGAGGGGGCTCAAAGATCCTGGGCTTTGGGTGAAAGTCCCGTGGTGGGGAGCTGGGTGGGGCCACAGTCCTTCTCCCAACTGGTGCAGTTTCTTCCTTCTAGTCCAAATGTGCAGCACACCAACAACAGGGCTGTGAACATCTCACCTTACCATCTCTAAGCAGACCTCTGCTAGTTTTCCTGTCACCTCCCAGAGGTGACACTGTATTTAATGACCTAAGTTTCTGTTCAAGAAAATAAGTTATTCCTAGAAGCCCTCTTTCCATTGCTATTTCAGCTCATAGCTGCATTTGTTTTGTCATCACTATTCTCCTCTGGGTTCTGTGTCTCTGTGTACACACCTGATTCGCAAGAAACTAATATGCAGCAAAGCCAGTAGCACGTGCCAGGCTGAGGTTAAGTGTGGAGACCTGGGTTGCCCCCATGGTAGGTTAATCTTCCAGATGCACTCAGAATTACTACTAACCCATAACTGCTACAGTGAGAATGTCCCGCCAAAGAGGACCTTGACATTTAACTGCTGTTGTAACATGACTTATAAGTGGGACCCTTAAGAGGTGAAAGGCCATGTGGGCTTCCAGTTCATGAAAACATCAAGGCCATGATGACAGAAATGGTTTCAGTATTTTGGAGTGAGCTCCCAATTAAAGGAAGAACTTGCCTGATTTTCCTTCTGCCTGCCTGTGACCCATAATCACCTGTCCTTCTACTATGTTATGACGCAGCCTGGAGGCCCCTGCAAGTAGGCCTCTCAGTCTCCAGAATGGACAGAAATAAATTTTTCATATAAACTAAGCATTCTGTGGGATCCTGTCATAGCTGTAGAAAAGAAACTGAGACAATTATCCTAGAAACAATGACCTACTTATATGGGTAGACATTCCACTGTGTTTAATGGAGTGAAAAATCACCTGACCGAAAAATAATCAAGAGTCTTCCACTTTAAGCAGACTCCTCTCTCAGACTCTAGAGCCTCTTTATTCCTGTATAACCAAAGTGCTTTGGGTAAGTGCTGGCGTTTATTGTTATGTGGTCAGTAAACATAAAATCTGGACTACCTTCATGTGTTTTCATGTGCCTTACACCTGAGGCGTGACCCACTGTGTGATGTGAGGGCTTTAACCTAAAAATGTTCCCTAGGCTGGGTGGGAGGATTTCTTTTCTTCCTAGGTGGTTTTTGTGGTTGGAGATTTTCTTCCTATAAAATACATGTTGTAGACATCACCAGATCCCAAAAAACATCTGCCACCTTAAAAAAAATAAATTGGACAATTTGCTTTTGAAGACAACATTTTTATTCTGGTAGGAACTGGAAACTTCCTCACTGCTGATATTTGTTCAGCAAACCTCAGGCCAGCTGTACCTCAAGGCTGCTCTGATGAAATGCCCTGAATAACTTATCTCCTGCCTCAGTTAGGGTCACACAATGGTAGGTACTGAAAAGAACCAGTAGCCTGGGAACAACTGTGGAATTTTACCCTTGTATTTCAGAGTAAAAGAGGTGATTAAAACAGCCGAAGTTAGCATATAATCCTGTTAGTTGCACTATAATTACAAGCTTCACTGATGGGAAAGAATGTTGCAATTACTATAGTCACATCCCATGACAAGACAGATGACATAATTGCTATTCTTGCTGTGACACCCACCACATTTATCATGTGCATCCAAAGTACAAAGATCCGTACCTATTTCTCAGCAACGTTGGTCTACTGAACAATATCACTTGGAATCAAAAGCATCTTTGTTGGTTTGGCTGTTCCTTCTAGGCCAGAAAACAAAGCAGGGCCACAGTTAAGAGCACAGCTGGGTTGCAGCTGGCACAGTGTCATAGTGCCTCCTGCAAGGTCAGACTGCCATATTTCACAAAGACACCAGAGCTGTCACTCCACTAGACCCTCAGGGCATGGCAAGTGTAGCCTTCCTCACCTCTAAATTCTGAGCAAATGCTGCAGGTTGTGTTCCTGTGAATTTCTTTTTTGTAACATTGCAAAGTATTCAAGAACAGCACATCAGTTCCTAAGATAGTCTCTAGATACACTCATTGTATGGCTTGTAGGAGATCCCGGACCAACACAGGCAATTCAATTCTGTCATTGGTAACTGGGCTATGTAGGGAGGGTCTTCTAGACATTGAGTGGGTCCTAGGCCATGACAGCACCTGGAAGACGTGGTGTTAAACTTAAAGGTAGAAACCACAGGGAGCAGTGATGGGTGATGTATGTCAATAAAAGAACGATGGAGTAACCCCTGCCTTAGTTGTAAGGGCAAGAATCTACAATTGTGGGTTAGCCACTATCATCACCATAAAGACCTTTTTCTGTACATTAAAAGTTGATTACAATTCTGGGAGGTTAAGTCTAGGTTTAGGGTTAGTGTCACTGAATTTTCACAGAAGAAAAGCTGTTACTGCATGGTCCCTTGACTGGCCTGTTTGAGTGTGACTGACCCACAGCCAACCTGGACCTTGGCATGAACAGACCCTTCCAATCTGTTGGCCAAATCTGGCTTGTTTGATCACCTCTCAGTTCTGGTATTTCCCAGTATTCTACAAGGAGAGCCATAACTTGGACATACTGCAAGTTTAACAGAAGAGTTATGTGAAGGCTGTCACAATCGAGCAAGGTGAATGATGGAGACAGCAGGGACCCCACCTAAGGCCCCAGATCCAGGGGGATTCCGGAAAGTGGTACATTTTACTTCTCTTGAGGTGAAGCGTAGGGCTCAGAAGCACATTCTCAGTTATGGTGCTAGCACCAGGGGCTGTGTCCTTCTGGGCAGGATGCCCGGGGCTTTCACGTCTACAGGTGGCACCCAATGGTCTGCAGCCAAATGGTGCAGTGGACACCCTCCTGCCTAGGGGGCTGCTACTCGCTCACTCATTGGCTGCCCTCTGCAAGAAGGAAAGGATATCCTACCAATTTGATTTGAAACTGTCTCATTGCTATTTGTTTATAATAAAATTATGGGATAAATAAATAAATAAAGAAGGAAAGGATACCTGGAAGTAGAAATGGGGATGTTTCTCCAAAACAACCAAGGCAACACACTGCCCGTGGTGCCCTGACCCAAACAATGTTCCTGGCCTGAAGGGCCCTTCTGGCTTATTTCAAAGGCCACTCTTATCTGACCCCACTTCTCCAACTGAGGAGCATCTTCCCATGGAAGGTAATGATTTATTTCTAAATATAATTTCAGGAAGTCAACATCAGAATCACCTAATTTCTGTACATTTATGTCACAGCCTACAGTGTCTCTAGAGGAGGATGATACAACAAAGGAAAAAGTTAAGCCTAAATCAGAAACCAGCAGAAGCTGGGCTAAGGAAGGTCATGTCACTACACAGGGTTCAGACGAGACACACCTGTGTGCACTGCTATTACTACACGCCTGGCTGTGCCAAGGACATATTGTAAGTTGTGTTCATTTTCTTTTAGGAAAATTGTTCCCTCTTTCTGTTTACTGTTTTCCTTTTTGAGACAGGGTCTTCCAATGTGCCCTAGGTTGGCCTTGCACTCACAGAGATCCTCCTGCCTTGGCCTCCCTAGTGCTGGAGGATGGTGATGTGTGCCACCACACCCAGCTCTTCCCATCCTTATACCCAGTGTTGTCTTAGCTACTCCTGTACTTAGACTTGCCCAGACCTTTTCAGTGGACCATGAGCAACCATCAGAACACAAGAGTTTCCCTGATTTTGCTCATTTTCAGTTTTTTACATTTGACGTTGCAGCCTCACTCTTCCATCTCAACAACTATTGGCTTTGCTTTTAGGATTTTCTGGTTTGGCTTCATAAGCCCACCCATGTGTTTTTATCTTTTGGAAGAAACAAAACCACAGGAAACACATTTTGCTCTTTCAAAAGAACTCACACTCTGGTGTTACTGCTTATGACTCTTAGGAAAAGTTTTAGAAAAAGATTAAGGGGTAAACATGTGTTAAAGATGTTTGAAGAATTATGAGAAAAAGTCTGGCTCCAACAGAGATTTGTAAAAGCCAGAGCTGGATGCCCAAAGGCCTTTCCCAGGAGCTTCCACACATTTCTCTTTTGACTTCGCAGACAGGGTCTGGATATCCACTCTGAGGAAGTGCAAAGAATCTCTAACTAGTTTACACTTAAAGTTTAAATATACATTATGATTTTTATGTAATTACATAAAAATATGGCCACTTCTGGAGTCTAGCTCTCAGTGCCTAAAAATCAAAGAGAAAGACAAAGATTTTATATGACGTGAATAGTGCACATACAAATAATTAGGTTTGTTTAAAAACCAATGTCTCGGGGCCGGGGAGATGGCTCAGTTGAGTAAGTGCTTGCCTGGCAAATGCAAGTGTCTGAGTTCAATCCCCGGTTCCAAAAAAAAAAAGCCAAAAAAAAAAAAAAAAAAAAAAAAACCACCCAATGTCTGGGAGCCAGGGAGATAGCCTGGTGGTCTAAGTGCCTGCCTGGCAAGTGTAAAGACCTGGGTTCGATCCCCAGTACTCCATGCCGTGCCGGCCCTGTGCTCAGCCAGCCACTGAAGCCAGGAGTGGTGGCGCACACCTGCAATCCCAGTGCTGGGGAGGCTGAGACAGGAAGATCACTATGAGTCTGATCTGTGTGGTGAGACCCTGTACCAAATAAATAAAGATTTAAAGAAATGTCTGGGTTTGCGACAGTTTGCTTGAGGCTAACAGTGAGCTGGTAGAATCTGAGCAGAAGGAACAGAGCCGATTTCTCCTCTCTTCACTGCCCCGCATGGTCCTGTCCTCCCAGCCCAGCACACTCTTACTTCCAGGTAGCCACGCACAACCCAGAGTGGATAAGAGGCCATCACAGAGGAGGCAGAGGAGCCCAGTGCTGGGTGGGGCGGCTCCACAGCAGAAGCGAGCACTAGGAAGAACACCATGATGGAGTGGCTTACTATCTGACAATAACGATCTTTTCATTTGTTCGTGAACTCTGTGTGAGTACTTGGGATCAAACCGGGGGCTTTTGCACTATACCCTCAGCCCTTTTTTATTTTACATTTTGAGATAGGGTTTCATTAAATCACTAAGTTCCCCGGGCTAGGCTTCAATTTGTGAACCTCCTTCTGGACCTTCCCAGAATGATGGGGCTACAGGTGTGAGCATATATATATTTTTTAAAGTAGAAAGATGGAAGTCACAATCAACCAAAATCTCATCCCTTGTTGGTAACACTGGTACACATCGTCCACCCACCCTTGCACAAGTGGCTCTGCCTGCTTGTACACACGTACGCTCTTCTGTGATGTGCTTCCCCCTCCATGCACATGGAGCTCCAAGCACAGACAGGTCTGCACCAACCTCTGACAACACACCTAGCCAGTGCCTACTGATGGATAGTTACTTTCAATTTTTTGTCATTTTAAAAAATTAATTAATTAATTAATTAATTAATTTATTAGCGGAACTGGGGATTGAACTCAGGCCCTTGTGCTTGCCAGGGAAGCACTTACTCTACTGAGCCATCTCCCCGGCCCCAGTTTTTTGTCATTTTAAACAGCGCTTTGGCGATGAGATTGTCTCCTTAGGAAACATTCCTAGAAGTGGCAGCGCTGGGTCAAAGCACACACCACAGACACATATTGACTGCCCTTTGGAAAGACTGCCAATCGCTACACGCCATAGCACTGCATCTGCGCACCCTGCTGCATCGCCAGTGGGATACCTGAACTCGCAAGAATGGAAAGCATTAGTGCTCAGCAGGTCAGTGCTAGATTTTAGCCACATTTCTTATATTCTTTGTAAAAGAAAATGCCTTTCCTATGCTTGAGCATTCATACATTTCCTTTGTAAACTGCCTATTTACATGTAGCTTGTACAACTGCAAATAAAAGCTTTTCTTTTTTACTGCTTTTTATATCTCCTTGTATTTTAAGAAATTACTTTGTTTAGCACATATTTTTCTTATTTTTTTACTGGGAGAATTTTATTTCACAGAATTGAAAAACATGTAGTCAAAACCTTTACCTTATGAACTATGAATTTTAAGGTATGATTAGAAAGGATTTTTCAAATTCATACTATTAAAATATCTACTGCTCTTCTGGGAAGATGGCAGGGTGGTAAGCAGCAGAGAAAGAGCCTCTCCAAACAGATTTGGTATCCAGATGCTGGAACTTAGTGATATGAGGAAAAGGAGGAGGGAAGTGGGTCCTTGGGACCCAAGAAGGATCAAAGTGAGAATTGAAGCCCATTGGGAAAGTGAAGAGAGAAACTTCAATGAAGAAAGAGAAGGTGGCAGGTGGTGTCCTCTGCGTGAGCCGGACTCACTTCATGGGAGGAATGGCTCAAACCTTCAATGCATAGTGACTACTGGTGACTCCAGAGGCCTCCACGGAGAAATACAAAAGGGGAATGAGGCAATGGAGGCAGTGGGTTGCGGTGACTGATGAGTTGATTGGTCCAGAATCATTTTGGAGAAGGACCAAATGAGCCTGGAACTCAGCAACTGTGGGTTCTACTCAGCAGTGCCCCGCTGAGCTCAGACCTTCAGGGGGCTGAACAGGTCTGGCTCCAGCCTCTAAGCCAGAAACCAGTCTGAACTTCAGCAGAAATAAAGGTGCCATAAAGTTACTGTGGGCTTACTGGGCTTAATCAATATGGATCTGGAGTCTGTCTGCCCATGTTATCTACCAGTGACAGCAGAGACACATACTGAATGGAACATATTTTTTTCTCTTTTTTTTCCTTCATTGTTTATTTATTTATTTATTTATTTATTTATTGTATTTTAGGGAAGGGTCTACAGGGTGTTCAGG
>NDGM011108617.1:0-16858 GCA_002564305.1 Octomys mimax | reverse complement strand
AACATATATATATGAAGCAGAGTTGTGAGGTCATAGGATAAGTATATAATTAGCTTCATAAAAAAGGGTAGCTTTTTAAAGCACTTGTATGACTTTAATCCTCATCAGCAATGTACAAGTTCCAGTTGCTTCACAATTTCAGCAACATTTAGTGTTGTGTTTGAATTTGACATATTTTGACATGTGTGCAAGTGAATTTCATATGGTTTTATTTAGCACTTTGCTGCTGACCAATGCTACAGAGCACTATTCCAAGTATGCTTTGCAGATGCACACAAATATTTGAGATTTGAGCCATAAAAAATAGGCTGTCTTTTTATTATTGAGTTGAAAACGTCCTGTATGTAGATTGGACACAAGATCTATGTGAATACATAAAACTATCATTCTTTTTCTATGATCTTTTGACACATAACCTATGTATATAGATAATTTTATCTTAGTCTGTGACAAACCTATTCGTTTTGATGAAAAGTTTTTAATTTTGATGAAAACCAGTTTTTCTTTTATGGCATCCTAAGAAAAATTTTTTTTCTTTTTTCTGTACTGAGGATCAAACTCAGGACCTCGTGCTTGCCAGGCAGGTGCTTATGATGCTGAGCTATCTCTCTGACCCAAGAAATCCTTTTCTGCAAATATATTTCCTCATATTTCTTCAGGAAAGTGAATAGCAGCCCTGTTTAGGACCTGTTGCCCTAGTCCTGTTTAGGTCTATGGTCTTTTCTCAAATTGATCTTTGCAAGGTAGATATCAAGTTTTTTCTTTTCTATTCAGACATACAACGACTCCAGGATCATTTTCAAAGATAAATTTATTTCTCCACTGGATTTCTCATCAGCTGTGCTGAAAATCAAATGAGAAAGTGACCAAAGCGCCTCCCTTCCTGGGGCTGACACTGATGAGGAAGAGCGACAGCAGGCAAGGGAATATCGGCTGTGAGGAGAGAAATGAAGGGGGTGCGATGGGTCGGAGATCAGCATTGGAGCCCAGACCATGAGACGCAGTGCCAGAAGTGTGCGCTGTGGAGGGTCTAGAGAACAGACTGCTGACTGGGTGGGACAGGGAGCTGGGCTTGGGGCCGGCAGGTGACAGCAGAGGGAGCCAGAGAGAGCGTGGCTAGAGCCATGAGGGGCATTCAGGCGGTCAAGGCTTCAGCTGTTAGTACCAGAAGTTAGGTAGTCAACGTCCATTGGTGTAGACAGCTCCTCGCCTTTCAATGGGCTCCCCCTGCTGGTCACAAGGGAAACGGCAGGGCTCCGCAGTGAACCCGTTGCCCTAGTCCTGCGCTGCTAAGGACCCAGCCTCCGTGAGCAGGGACACAGGGCGCCCCAACAAGAGGGACTTCATAAATAGGCACTCTCTCTCTGACTCTCTGTGTGTCTCTCTTTCTCACCCTCCCTTCTCTCTCCTTTCTTCTCATTACTTGTCTAAGCAACGAACCAGAAATCCTCCTAGAACTTCTTACAGTCTAGAGGACGCTGCCAGGTGGCTCCTATGACCAACGATGGGTGCTGTCTAAACTGCCAAGTGGGACCTGGGGCGGAGCACAGGGGTGGGGCCCTTGTCTAAGGCCCAAGTTCAGCTCCATGGTAGCACCAACCACAAACACGGACACAAGATAAAATGTGTTTTCTTGGCAACACCGTGCCATTACAGAGCTTTGCAAATTGGTTTCACAAACACGTGACAGGCGAGCTGTGGGCTGCGCTGCACGTGCACAGCCTGTCAGGGACCAGTCCCCCACGCCGACAACAGTGCAGCACCCTCTGCAGCATAAGCATGTGGTAGGTCACAGGCCATATAACGCCCCATGTTATATTGGAAGAGGCTGAATGTGGCATATGTTTAGGAAAGCAAACTGACTAAGGAACTTCTAGTCATTTTTTCCTTTAGATAAATTACTACATAGCTTCCTAAATAAATTATCTCAGATGAGTGAATGTATTGTTTTAGAGACTGGGTGCAATCCCCAATATCACCAATACATACACACACATACATACATACATACATAGAGATAGGATCTCACTATGTAGTTCAAGATGACTTTGAACTCACTTAGTAGTTACGACCTTGAACTCATGGTGTTCCTCCTGCCTCAGCCTCCTAAGTGCAGGTGTGCATCACCACATCTGCCTAGGTGAATGTATCTACATGTAGACTCCCGAGGAACAGATGACAAAAGTGTAACTTCCATTGTAAAACCTAAAGGTCACGGAGTTCAGGATGCCTCCCTGGGTCAGGGTTATTTCACTGTGCGCTCCTGAACATTTATGCGTGACAACATGTATTTATTGGGTGTTTACAAGGAGCCAGGCCCTGCACTAAGTTCTTTACATGTATTAACTAATTTAGCCTTCACAGTGGCTCTATGAATTGGGGGGACATTACTATTCTTTCTCTGCAGAGAAGGAAACCAAGGCATGGATGGATGAAGTGACTGCTCGGAGGCACGCGTCCTTGATGACCCAATGCACCCGGGTTGGCCATTTACCAGGATGACTCACAGGAACCACCTGAGCTATATGTGTGTGTGGCCCTGATTGTCATGGGGAGAGGACACAGCAAACTGAGTAGTGGGGAGGACACATGGAGCCAAGTCTGGGAAACTGGCACCTGCGGGACGGTCCTGCCCCTTGTGGTCCCACGAGATGCAGTGATTCCCCCAGCTGTGGGTGCTGACTGCACACATGGAGAGGGGGTGCCCAGGGTGCTCTCTGGTGGGGACCGTGCCGCAGCCTCTGCTCAGAACCCAGGAGGACGGCAGGCACCAAACACAAATTATGCTGTGTGCAAAACAGTTTAGCACTGATACCCCCTCATCAGTTCGGGACATGCAGGGGACTCTTCTGAAGCCTAAGGTCTCCGGGGCTGGCCAGGGGCTTGTGGGGGGGTCTTTCTGGGGCATGGCTGACATTGACTGCGACAGTTCCTTTTTCTGTTTCTTTGCCTACTAAATGGAAGAGCCGGGCCTACAGTCATGGGGCCACTCAAAGAGCATCTGCTGTTACAGATCCAGGAGCCAGGAGTCCCTGGGTGAGAGTTCAGCGGGGCAGTCATTAGCCTGTGGTGATAGTGAAAACCATGTGATTGGCAAGATGCACACAGGAAGTGGCGGCTCTGACTCAACTTTGTGCTAGCTGGTGGTCAAACATCCCAGGCCTTGGGGACGAGGAGCAAGGACGGCAGCTGCAAATGCATCGGCTGCCTCCGTCCACGTCCACTGTGCAGGGTGCCCTTGAATGACCCTCAGCTGGTAGAGGGTTCAGAGCCACCTGGTGTGCACCCGCCCCCTGCGTGGCCAGGGGCTGTTTTCCTTTCCTCTGCAGTGCTGTAGCGGCCCGACAGTCACACAACTTTTCTGCTTTTTCTCCAGCCTTCAGCCTCTTCTCAAGCCCTTTCCTCTGGTCCTTTGCTTACTCTGTGAGGTCAGGATGTTACAACCCAGCCGGTCTTATCTTTCCTGTCCCTTGGACCCGTGCCCCTTCCCTTCCAGAGCATACTACCTTTCTAGTAACCATAAAGGTAGGTCTTTGGGCCCTGGGATGTGAACCAACTGGTTGTTTATCTCTAGCATATGAGGATAGGAATGACTGGGCCACCGGTAGTGCCCAGGGGTGGGCCGTGGACAGCTCAGGGCTGGGAGTGTGGCACTGTGGCTCTGATGGGGGGTGGGAGCAGATGTTGGCCTTCGGGGAGCTCCCCAGGTGAAACGCAGGGGTGACAGGGGATGGGACAAGATGGGAAGCTGTCTCACTGGAGATCAGGACTGCGGCAGATCACTACGGGACCTCAGCACCCCACCTCGTGAGTTACACGACCCTGTTCATGTTTCTTTGTGTCTCTCAAGATCACAGTACCCTCTCACTGGGCATCAATTTTCTTTCCCTTTTGGGCTTTGAGTGATGCCTGAATCCTCCACGCAGTGTATGTCTTAAAACCACGCAGTCGGGATTGTGCCAGTTAGGGCTCCCAGCCAAAGAGCCAGAGAACGCAGAGCAGATGCAAAGTGAAGTGAGAGAGCAGGGCTTTGCTTCAGCGGAGGGACGGAGAGCCCCGCTGCTCTGAAACCCCTGCGCCCACACAGGCTATGTCCCTGTCTCTGCCCCTCACACCCGAGAGGGTCCCTGGATTCACCTGCTGGAGCCACTGGATTCTAATTGTGACAGATGCCACCAACGAGCCGCGCCGGTGTTTCACGCTGGCTAGGCTCAGGGCCATCCTCTTTCCTCGCTGTCACTCCCAATCGCAGTCAACAGTAAGCTGAGTGTTATTTAACCCCACGGGTTAAATAAATAGCAGGTGAAGTGCACAGCCCGTGCCTCTTGCCACAGGGGGAAGAGATTAAAGAAGTAATGATCAGATGGAGGCTCCCTGCGAAAGGGCACCAGGGGGTCGACAGAAGTGGGGCAGACCTCAGAAGAAGCCGAGGCAGGCAAATACAGACATGGCAATCGGAGGCAGGTGGGGCCTTGGCCTGGGGTTCTGCACCTTAGCCAAAGGACAAGGGAGGCCAGCAAAGGGCGTTAAGGGTGCTTCCCCACCCCCTGTATTTTAATACAGGGTCTATACGGTCTACAGAGTCTCACTACATAGATCGGACTCATAGTGATCCACCTGTGTTCAGCATCCTGAGAGCTGGGATTATAGCTGCACCACCATGCCTAGTCTCAATGGCCTCTCAGCACACCCTGGGCACTGGACTGGCTCAGCACTCCGGTAGGGTGCTAATTTGATCGGGTCTGCATTTTAAAGAAGATCATGGTTCCAAGGTAGAGACTGTGTTCGTGCGTGTGTGTGTGTGTGTGTGTGTGTGTGAAGAAAGGAGGCGCCTTTCTTAGACTAAATAGAAGGCAGAGCTTGGCTAAGGCTCCAAAGTGGGGCAGGAGGTGGGAGCAGATCGTGGGGTCTTGTTGAGGGGCCAGGGCATGGGGCACTGCATTCTGCCATGCACGCATGCATGCATGTGTGCACAGGTGCAGGCGTGTGTGCGCGTGCATAGTGAGTGTGGTGTGCAGTGGATGGAAATGGATGAACAAATGATATTCGGGGTCTGCTCACTTTGCGCTCCCAGCATCAGCAGGATGCAGAGTTCAGAGAGCTCGTAGTTTCTTGTTTTGGAGAAAACTCCTCCACTACAAGAAAGGAGCAGACATTTGTGTTGTTTCCTTGAGCAAATATTATTTTACTTTTATTTTATTTTTATTTTATTTATTTTTTTTGCGGTACCAGGGATTGAACTCAGAACCCTAAGCTTGCCAGGCAAGTGCTTATTCTACTGAGCTAGCTCAGCACTCTAGCGGCTGGTGTTTCTGCTCAGTGGTAGAGCCCTTGCCTGGCATGTGCAAAACTAATAAGGGTGTAAGCCCTACCAGCACAAATATTTTTAAAATTTAAAAATATCACTCTGTCTTTTTTTTTTTGTATCTTTCACAAAGTATTTTACTTTTGGTTACATCAGTGTCTCAATTACTCTTCTCTCATTGCTGGGACAAATACCCGCCAGCCAAAATGAAGGAAGGAAAGGTTTAGTTAGCTCATAGCTACTGGAGGTTTCAGTCCATACTCAGTTGGCTCCAAGGCAGAGCAACACAAGGCAGAGAGCAACCTTTCATGGCAGCAGCAAAGAGCGGAGGGCAGAGGGAGTGGTGGCAGCCCCCGCAGCTAGCTGGCCTCTCTCTCCCTTACATTGTAATGCCAATTACTTGCTCCAGGGCAGGTGCAGTATCACAAACTCCAGGAGCCATCCCGTGACTGCACGAGGCTTTGGGGAGACACCTGTACACAAACCATAACAATCAGCCTCATGTTTAACTGGGCAGCTTCTCTCTGTTACTACAGTAGGCTTGTAGAATATGATGTGAGGGAGAATAACTCTGAATATGTAAAACCTGAGAAGCTGCTCTGAGGGACCTATGTGCCCTAGACCGATATCAAAGCTCTGTTCTGTGCTCTGACTTTTCAATACTCAGTTTAAGAATAAAGCACAGCTTGTGCTTGAGCCGGGCATAGTGGCACATGCCTATAATCTCAGCATTTGTGAGACTGAGGCAGGAGGATTGCTGTGAGTTTGAGTTTGAGGCCAGCCTATATTACATAGGGAGACCCTGTCTCAAGGAAAAACATATACTTCCTAATCACAGGCGCTGGGAAAGGAGAAAGGTAGATCTGATTACTGGAACTTCAACTAGGGAACAAGCTACAGTTAACTGAGACCCAAATTTTAGTCTGGGGTTTGAGTTGTTTGTTGTTTCAGTAATTCTGAACTGTGCATTTCTCTGACTCACTGAATAGCTCAGCCTTACCACAGGGTGGCAGTGTGATGTCATAAAAGAAAGATTTTATTTATTTATTTATATAGTCTGGAGTCTGAGTAGAACCAGAGGAAAGTAGATGAGGCACAACTTTTCTTCACATTTCATGGAAGAAAGGAATAAGGTAGGGCAAGAAGCAACAAAGGGAGAGAGAAAAGAAAGAAAGTGAGCTACAGGAAACGTGGGAGGGAAAGAAATTAAAACAGAAAGTAAAAGAAAACACACACACACACAAAATTCACATCCAACTAGATTACATTTAACTCTAAAGAAAATAACCAAGCGCCAATGTGGGAAATTTCCGAGAGAGGAAGCCAGCGCCAGAACCGCATTTCTTCACAGCCTCGATGTGTGAGAGCGAGGCAGACACCTGACTTTCTCGAAGCAGTTGTCTCCGGGCAGCCGTGAGAATGAGCTGATGAAGTCCAGGCTCTGTTCTTGAAGTCAGTCTTACCGTCAGGTAACCACCATCAGCTTGAATTGAAAACATGTTTTGTCAACTACTCATCACAGAGGTCATTCACAGAAGTTTCCAAGTTTAATTGGGTGAAGAAATCAGGGAAATTGTTTAAGGGAACAACTGAGTCCAGGTGCACACGGAAGGCTCTAGGAAGACGCTCCCGGGACAGAAGTACAAATGGTACATGGAGGTGGAGGGGTCTGCCCGGGACATGGACTTTTCCACAGCAGGCTCTGGGCCTTCCCCTCCATACTTCTCTCTCTGCCCCCTCCTCCTCTTTCGGCCACTTGCCCCCTCCTTTGCCTAAAGACTTGGGCTTAGCCAAGAGCTCTGAAATGCTGGTGGTTGTCTCTGGCATTGAGGTTCTTAGATTAGGATTTCTCACCATTGACATTCAAAGACATCTTGGTCTGAATGATTCTTTTTTAGGGAAGGGAACACTGCCCTTTGCATTGTATGATAGTTAGTAACACCCCTGGCCTCTGCCTACTAGGTGAAAATAACATCCTGCTGTTGTGACATTGTTGCAAATGTTGCATGGACAGAGCTTGTCCCCTGCCCCCACGTGAGAGCCCTTGCTTCAGATGAACTAATTATGGGAATGAAGGAAATCCTGAAAGTTTTGTTTATCTTACCGTCCTGTTTATGGGCAAGATTCTTATTGAATCATCAGAAAAATGTGTAGTCTTTAAGTCTCCACTAGAGATTTCCAAGCATCAAATCCAGACATAAAGTGCTTTTACGGCAACTACAACACCAAAACCAACTACTATTTATTGTGAACATTGTGTTGGGTGAAAAGCTGTACCAGGAGCAGGGGATTAAAAGAAGTAAGAGTTTCCAGATGAATAAAACCAAGTATTTCTACTTGAAACTTTATGATCAATATCTTTATCAATATCATTGAAACTCAATGTGCCAGGCACATTTCTGCCTGTTTCTATTCATTTCATTCAAATCTCCAGTATCTCTGTAAAAATGTTATTTACATTTTACAAATAAGACGCTGCTGAGAGAAATCTGGTCCCTATCTCAAAAAGTTATGTTAACAGTGGAGCAAATTGAAATCCTGTCTTTCTAACACCAAGGTTTGGGAATGCTCTCATTCTGAACGTTGAGACTTGAGGATCTTACAACTTGCTGGGGGAACATTGTATGTTCACAGGAAATGGATCTCCTGTCATAGACAACACATGATCTCATCTAAAGGTCAAATGATAAGATGCATTCCCTGGGACTAGAGCTGTCGGAGGGACTGTTAGAATGTAGTCTTAGCTTTGTGTCTTTCAAGACTGAAGTACTGGACAAAGGAGATAGAGTGGGTGCTGTTCCATAAAAGATCAACCTACAGGCAGCAGTGGACTGTGTAAGGGGGTTACCAGGAGGGTCATGTGATGGCTTATATGTTCATGTTCTACCCCCAAATTGATATTTGGAACAATAGCCAAACTAATGGTATTGATCAGTGGTGACTTTGGGAAGCGACATAGGGGTGCAGCTCCACCAATGGGATTAATATCCTTATAAAAGAGCTAGCTGTACCCCTCCCTCCACCATAGGAGGAAAGAGTGAGACCAGGAAATAGGTCCTAATTAGGCCCTGGGCCTGCTGGCACATTGTTCGTGGACTTCCTGTCCTCCAGAATTGTGAGGGAAGATTGCTGTTTTAAGTTTCCATGTCTGTTATGATTTGTCACAGTAGCCCAAACTGACTCTGACAGCGAAGGTGGCTAAAAGGAAAGGCAGACTTATACAGAGACAGCAGAGTCACTGGGTTACAGGAAGGGAGGCTGGCTGTGGGCAGCTCTGGAACAGAGCACAGGTGGAATGAACTGGCGGCCAACATCGTGGATTTTGTACTGCTGTGGGCAACAGGGCAGTGTGGTGGATGCAATGTTTTTCTAATTGGGAAATGGGAAGAAAGAGGACTTTGGATTTCTGAACATTCTTGAACCATAAGATGTGGTGGTGTTGGGCCTGAGTTTCCTGTCTGTCAACTCCTGTTTGAGATCAAGAAGGACTTGCTGTCATTGATGGGGCCTGGGCTCCAATGATCTTCTATTACCTTACCTTCTTTTTGTTTCATTTAATTCTTTGTGTAGTCCCTATGAGTAGCAGAATTTATAATACTAAATTAATTTTTAGTTTATTCAGTCCTAGAGATGAAATCGTCACACTAAAGAAACTTTTCAAAAAGTTTTTACTTTGAGACAGAGTTTCACTAAGTCATAAAGTCCCTAGAATGTGTGCTTTTAGTGCTTCAGCCTCCCAAGTACTGGGACGGTGATACCTTTTAAATAATATTACCCAATAGCACCAATTTCAAAATCTGTTTCTTCTAATAGTCCCATAGACATCAGATATGAGAGCTAATTCTCCATTTGATATTTCCCCAGACAGATGCTATATTTTAAAAATTTTAGTAGTGCATGTTTGCAATACATAATGATTATATTTGGCTGTGGAGGTAGCTCAGTGGACTAAGCAACTAGTTAGACAAGTGCAGGGACTGGGGCTAGATCCCCGGCACCACATGTCATGCCCATCCCACCCTGGACATGCTGAGTGGGCCACTGAGACTGGGCATGGTGATACATACCTATAATCCCAGCACTGGGGAGGCTAAAGCAGGAGGATCACTATGAGTCCAAGCTGCATAGTGAGATCCTGTACCAAATACACAAAATTCTTTTATGATTATATTCATTTTGGGCAGTCAAAATGTATACATAACACATCCTAATTTTTTCCCATCCTTTCTCGATATATCTTATTAGAGTTTCTTTCTCTGCGGCTTCCCTCCTAAAGGTCTTCTTCACTCCTGTAGCCCTTGCCTGTGCCTTCGTACTTTCAACTTTTCACTGCTGCTGCTTGCTCAACATGGCACTGATAGTGATTTTCACGTTTCTATAAACTGTGCACTCCCCAGTGCTTGTGCCATGGCCCTGGCTCGGGCTGCTGATATTGACATCTGACAGCAAACATTGGAGTGCCTCCAATGCGCCAGGAACTGTCCTAGCAGTGTGGCTGTCACCGAACAGAATGGATCAATAATACCCACAATGCCTCTGTTCTTAAAGGAGAAGCCAACAGTGAGCAATGGACCTAATGAGCAGGACTGTGCTGTACATGTTGGGAAATGATATCTGCTAAGGCAAAAATAAAAAGAGGGGGAGACACTGGCTAGCAGTGGTGGTGGGTTGTGAATTGAAATAGGTATTCAGCAGAAGTCTTGCTGAGAAAGTGATGTTTAAGTGAAGACTTCAAGGAGGCTGTAGTGGGGAATGACCCTCGTGCAATACAGAGCTCTGGGTGCAGCACCAGGTGTGCTGTTCTCTTATGGACCACAGAGAGGCGTACTGAGTGAATCAGGATGCTCAGTCACACTCATGCCCAATCCAACCTGAAGCACATGAGGAGGAACAAGAAGCAAGAGATGATGCAGATGAACATTTAAGACCATGAGTAAAGAGGTAAAAGACCCCTACAGGAATCCTGGATTGTGTGTTGTTGCTATCTGCGCATCACACACACATATACACACACACACACACACATGAGCTCTGGCTGAAAACAGTGGATCAGGTATTATTGGGTAGCTCTGAGTTGTTTCTGGTTCCCCTAGGCAGAGCACCCATGGGTGACTAGTCTGGGGTTACCTAGGTGTCGCCTGAAGGGGGCATGATCCATATCTTACCACTTGCTCCTTCTATGCCTTTCTTTACAGAGACAGACTCTCGATTCTGCCCTGTAACATTAGATGTTTCTGTCATGATCATGTGTATTTCATATATCTGAGAAGTTTCATCTATCCTGTTAAGCTCATCTTTTAGAGAAGAATTGGATATTCTCAAAAATAGCAAAGTAGACTTGGCATTGTGACACACACTTGTAATCCCAGCACTTGAGAGGCTGAGGCAGGAGGATTACTGTGAATTCAAGGCCATCGTGAACTACATAGTGAAAGCCTGTCTTAAAAAGATAAAATGATAACAACAGCAACATAATAAACACGTGATATAGAACTGAAGGACTGAGCTCTGAGGGTACCACAGGGAAGAGCACACAGCCAGAGGAAAGAGCAGAGGCAAGAGTGTGGTTGGCACATTTCCAGGATTGCAAGAAAAGCACCGAGCTGTGAGTGGAGCTCAGCAGGACAGATGTCAGCTTTGCCACTCCCTTGGCCTTTGTCAGAGCTGGGCAAGGCTCCTAGCGGTCCATCCCTTCCTGCCTTGTGCTGTCAGCATGACTTTTCCACCCTCCAGGAATTACCCTTGCCTCACAGGGCAGAGGGAAATCACAGTTGTGCAGTGTCATGGAATCCAGGGGAAAGGGTCAGTTTCAAGAAGAGGTCAATGGTACCAGCTGTCCCCAAAATGCCTTTGATAAACAACAGACTGTGGGGGCTGATGAGAGCATGGTAGAAGAAAGGCCATTTGAATTAACAATAAAGATGTCATTGGTGACCTTCAAGGATGAGTTTCGATGAAACAGCCAGGGCAGAGGGCTGGGCGCTGGTGTTACAGAGGAAACCTGTGGGGAGGAAAAGGATGTACTGTTTCCTCGGCCCGGGTGACCTTTCACAGCTCGCTGTGCTCATGGCTGCCGCTCTGAGAAAGCCCCTCTACCCTGCAGCCCCGTGGCCCAGGCCATCAGATACTTCCCAGCATAACCTCATCACCCAGTTCCCATGCATCTGCCTGCTGATCAAAGTATTTCCAGCTAAGTTCACCAGATTCTTTGAAAGGCCTTTGAGGTTGCTCATTCAAAAGAATCCTTTTACTCACTGTATTTTTTGTATGAATGGAGGGAAATATGAAACTAATAATTCTGTTTACTAACTGATTATTTCTAGGACTTAGAAATCTAGCATTCTGTTTGGAAAGTTTATATTCATATCCATCCACCCATCTACCTATCCACCCATCCACCCATCCATCCATCCATCCGTCTATCCGTCCGTCCACCTATCCATGCATGCATGCATCCATCCATCCATTTACCCGTCTATCCATGCATCCATGCATCCATGCATCCATCCACCCATCCATCCATCCATCCATCCACCCACCTATCCACCGATCTATCCATGCATCCATGCATGCATGCATGCATGCGTGCATCCATCCATCCATTTACCCTTCCATCTACCCATCCATGCTCTTCTTGGTAATCATCTCTGAGACAGACAACCTCCTCCTTCAAAGCTGGGTTGTCCACCTGTACTTTGGGCTCCTCTTCCTCCTCCCAAAGCCACTACTCCATCTTTCCCTGTCCTAACTTCCCCACCAAGGAAGCTTGCACCATGTCAATTCTTTTTTATCTCTGAGCTCCATTCCCTCCCTCTCCTAAGTAAGTCCAAGTTGGTTGTACCTTTCTATCATTAAGATAACCCCTTCCCCATACCATGTGCATGTGTACAGAGTTAGCCCAGAGCTGCTTCCATCCTCCTCATCTCACGTAAACCACTGCCCCAAAGTCCCAGCCACACTCTGTCAGCACAAAACACACATATGTACTAACTGTATTCTGTACTATAACTGCCTGTTTTCTCTTCTGTCTTATTCAATAAACTAAATTTGCTCAGAACAAGACAATTTCCTATTTACCTCAGTCCCCAAAATCCAGCCCAGTCTTTAGCACATATTATACCTTCAGTATTTTGTTGAATGAATCTTTGGACTGACTGTCTGACTGAATGAATCCTCTTTATGACCTCTTTACTACTTGACTCAGTCAACCATGTCCTCCTTTACAAAACCATTCTCCCATTAGTTATTCAGATAATAGTCTCTCAGGTTTTCATGCTAACCCTCAGTCGGTTCTTTTGTGGTTTCTTATCTTTACATGATGCAATTTCCTAAGGGTCTGTCTGTTCTTTTTCACCACTGCCTGCTCTACCTGGGCAGCTCCTCTCTCTCCTCCAGCTCTGCTGTCTCCTGCCCCTTGGACCACATCCCTCTGCTCTCCGCCATCTCAGGACCTCAGGTACAAGAGTGAGGAAGCTTGAGCCTAACTCCTGTCTCAGGGAATGCAATGGCTATTGACCGGGTTGCTGAACTAGACATACAGGAACCTTCCTGGGTATCGCATTTCTCTACATCCGTCCGGTTTAACTGGTTACATGGCGTAGATTAAAACTCCTAAACCATATCAGAAATGTTTCCCTTACTTCTCCATATTTTTGGTCATTCTCTGGGGGCCATGGATGAAATACAATGAGTTTTGCTCACCTTCTTCCTTTGACCCCTCCCTGCAGAGACACAGACAGATGAATAATAGGCATGTGGGCATATGTGGCGCTCGCACCCTCCTCCCCGCCCCTAAAATCAGAATCAGATGTTACAAATACCCAACTGTAGGCCTTTTAGCCATCTCTGAGGCAGTGGTTGGCCTCTGCTGCCAGGAGAGAAGACCCTGGAGATAGCACGGAAAGACAGGATGGGCTCGGTGCTAACCGCCGCCTTTCCAAACTGTCCCATCTCCACCTGGAAAGAATTTCCTTAAATAGTATTATAAAATAAAAAAGGTAGCAGTCCAAAAGACATTGTCATTGAGGCAACGCTAACCACACATTTCACAACGCCAGTTCACTTCCCTCTCCATTTCGTGGTGCTGACTATTCCTCGAGAAAGACTTCTCATTTCAGAAAAGGAGATGTGGCTTCTTTTCTGTACCACTTTTAAATCAGTTCTTCGAATATTTGGCAACCCCAGGGCTCCAGGGCTGGGAGTGCAGAGAGCATGGAGACAGAGTGAGGAGTGACTGGGGAAGAGCCGCATTCAGGCTGGGCTTCTTGGCTCTCCCTGGGCTCCTGGAGGCCAGCAGGTCCTTTCGTGCAGCATCAACCCTGCGTTGTCACTTGCTTGTGATCCTTGTACTTTATCTCTTTCCTTTAATTCTGGAGGCTAAGATGGGTGGACAGTGTCATGAGGACTTGGGTATGGGGAAGGCTTCCAATAACCTGAGCAAGTTTTGATACTAAACACTGAAGTGAACAGTTCAAGGATGTTAGCAGGAAAAAGACAGGGTTGGATATAAGTGCTAGAAATAATAACACCAATTGTGAGAAATGCTTCAGGTGGGTAATCTTATTTAATTTTTAATACAGTTCTATGAAGTAACCACTCTTTATTCTCCTTTTACAGCTCACTGAACAAAGGCTGAGATGTGTCATTTGTGCCGCTTCTCACAGGTAACATGAGTGAGGCCCAGTTCAGTCCCAAGGGCCCCGGACTCGAGGCCATTTGACAGGACACAGATGGGAGACGGACTCCTGAAAGGGAAGCCAGGGAGATGCCATTGCTGACAGGCTGGGTGGCTTTTTAACTGAAGGGCTTCCCTCCTCCCACGTCGGATTTCTCACTGTGGCTCTGTGTTTATGCTGCATGACAGGCAGGTCCAAACACGTAAGGCCCCTCCTGCTCTGGGCCATGGCATGTGCTGGTGCTGCTCGAGAAATTTCTTCTCCTTAGTGAGTGGCTGCCTGGTCCCTCGGACTGCTCTCCAGTCTCCTCCATCCACGCTCTTCCTTCTCTCTCTGTCCCTTAGTCCGATCCTGTGGATTAACTTGGCATCATCCGCTTTCAGCATTGATCTTCAAACACTGTTACTCTACATTCCCTAAAAACACTTTTAAACTCTGTGTTAGCTTGGTGTGGTGGCATACTCCTGTAATCCCAGCACTCGGGAGGCTGAAGCAGGAGAATCACTATACATTCAAAGCCAGCTTGGGTTACAAAGTGAGCTCAAGATCAGTGGGGGAGATAGCTCAGTGGAGTAAGTGTTTGCCTGGCAAGAACAAGGTCCTGAGTTCCATCCTTGGTACCACCACCACCAAAACAAAACAAAACAAAACAAAACAAAAAAAAAGACATAGTGAGTTCAAGATCAACCTGAAATGCATATATTTTTATTTATTTATTTATTTAATTTATTCATTTTTTGCCATACCAGGGATTGAAGTCAGGACCCTGCGCTTGCCAGGCAGGCGCTTATTCTACTGAGCCATCTCCCCAGCTTGGACTACATATATATGGACTAATCAGCCAAGATGAATATCATTATTATGTATTGCAACATATAATAATAAAATATTTTTAAAATATAAAACAAATTATGATAGGGAGATAGAAATGTTAATTACCTGATTTTATCAGCACATACTGTTCATGTACTAAAGTATCACACTGTACCAAATAAAAATGTACAATTATTACATGTTCATAATTTTTTAAAAAAGAGAATGATGAATGTACAACTGCAAACTTTTCTTTGAGATTTGGGAGTATTATATTATTTTTTCGTTTTTACTTTGGGTTCACATTTCAATTGTTCTGCAGATTTTTATCATAGTGTGAGATATTTTTATTTTTGAAAAGAAAACACTGTAGTCCTGTCAAATGCAGATTCTCCGGCTGATCAGTTCTGGACAAGAGGAAATCTGGGGGCTGGGAATGCGTCCTCGGAAACCTCGCTGCCCACACCCCGACTCTGGGGAGAGCGCAATCCCGCGCGACCAGCTGCACTTCCCGGCGCTGTGAGTCCAGGCGTTTCACTCTGAGGGTCCATAATTAGCATCTCACCTGTCCTTGTAACAGCTCAGTCCTGGTGACAAAGTCTTGTCTCTGTCTCCGGTGTGTGCATGAAGGTGTGCCGATCCAATAAGCTCATCAGCAACGTGTCCTGTTCTGTTGTCCCGTGTCATAGTTCCTCTTTCACAGTGTGTTAACCTGAAGGCTCAGGTCAGCCCCACCCCCCACCAGGGAAACAGAAGGGGAATTTCCAGCGAGTGGACAGACAGCCCGCTTCCTCACCTGTGGAGAGGGAAAGGTCTTACGGCCCCGATCTGCCCTTGCAGCAGCGCCTGCGGTTGTGTAGGCTGTGATCTTCGCTCCAGAGCTGCTCAGCCAGGCTGCCAAAGGTTGTGGCAGTAAAGTGTAATGGAGCAGGTGGGGCCGGGCAGGTGGGCTGGGCAGGTGGGGCCGGGCAGGTGCGGCCACGCCCTTCTTGTTTGGGAGCAAGAGATGCTTACCGAGTCAGTCAAGCTCACCAAAATGCATGGTGTTTATTAAATAAGTATGCCCTGCTGTAGCACCCCCATCTCAGGGACTTTCTGAAATGCATCTTATTATTTATTAAATTTAGTGTTTCGGGGAAGAAGGAACCTGATTACTCTAGGCTGTGGCTACAGTTCCTCATGAGGTAGTGTTGGAGTGAATTGAACAGGGCTTTGGAGTCTGAAAGACTCAAGTCTGAGTTCAAGATCTACCACTACGTGTGGCAACTTGGGTGGGGCCTTAACCTGAGGTTTTGGTTTCCTCTTCTATGGAATTAATAATCATATGTGCCTCCAAGCATTGAATAAAAATGCCAGGGTGATTTAAGTGTAGAGCTTCCAACATCTGGAAGAGAGGGAGGACATTACCATCACCGAGGGTGAAGGATCACCTACTCCCAGCTCCAAATCTTCATCTTGGCTCTGAATTCCTCCTTATTTAATTCTCTCTGAGCAAAGCATTATGGAGCGACTCTCGTTAACCAAGAAGAGTGCATGGAACGGACCGGTAGCCGGGCTTACATCGGAGGGCGAGCACCATGCCTGCTTGGGGACACAGAAACAGGAGCTCTGGCATCTGCAGTCGCAGGAGCCCTGCCAGCCATGCTGCCACAGACCCCGTGTCCACACTCAGAGGCAACCGAGGTCCTGGAAGAAAGTCCAGCTCGCAGCTGGGGCCCTCAGCCACCGCACCAAGCGCCAAGTGCAGAGGGGAGCAGCAGCGGTTTCACATCCTGGATCCTGGAACTCTCCAGGGGCTGGCGTCCTCGTCAGTGTCTGTGGAAGCACGAGCACATTAAATGCACTTATTTATAGGCCTGGGGTCACATGCACCCTCCCCACTACCCGTGACACGAAACCAAGCCAAGAGATGCATGAAGAAGAGAAAAACGCAGAGCGAGGATCAGGTCCTAAAGCTAGCAGAAAAAGTCCCTTCCTCCCTCCCTGCTGTCCTCGCCCCTCCTTTCTTCCTTCCTGTCACCACAAATATCTGATGTCAACTAAGTGGCAGACACTGCGGAGACAC
>NDGM011108602.1:0-11017 GCA_002564305.1 Octomys mimax | reverse complement strand
AAAGAAAGGAAAAAGAAAAAGAAAAGAAATGTCATCATGAAGACACTTCCAAATTTTGGTTGCCGTCTCCTCTCTGGAGGGCCAGAGATGTCTTATCTTTGAGAGGACAGTATTTGCTGTGCAGCCCCTTTTTGTGTCCAAGGTGAAACTGATCTCGTGCTCAAGATACACCTTTTCAGGTCCAGCAGCATCCCACTGAAAAGGAAGGCTGTCCTGCTTGGCTCACCTTCCCCCAGGCTAGCATGCCGATCTCCCTGCCGAGGAGAAAGTACTTTCGTCTGACCTCCCTGCCCAGTGAGTGGACACAGCACAAAGGATCTCTCTAGGGAATCCTAGGCGTGTGCCAGACACAAGGGTAGATCACAGTCTGAGCCACAGCGCCCAGGAGTCCGAGTGCACACTTAGCAAGTCACATACATGTGTTGTGTGTGTGTCTGTAGCTGCAAACGTCCAGGCATGTGTATTTCTAGATTTTCAAGAAAGGAGCCTCAAATGACACCAGCAAAGATTTCCCCTGACCTGGAAGTCCCTAAAGATCTTGCCATCAGCAAATGGGAACCGTTTGTATTTAGCCTATCTTATAAGTGAAACTGATTGTTTTGTCAATTGATTGTTTGATTGATTGATTGATTTAGAAGACTTTCATTAGAAAGACCTACATTTGTACTAGTTTGCTTCCCTAAGCCTAAGTTTATTCTTAGTTTATTCTAAGTTTATTCTCCTTAAAATAGGTTTGCTCACCTCTCTAGGTGCTTATTCAAGTGACTGTCATAAAGTAAACCTCAATAAATAGGAGCTATTATCAACACCATTGTCATCAAAGAACAGTTCATTTGGATGTATCTTTATGAGTTTGGAATTTCAGAATACTATGGCGACAGACTGGATTAACGGGAAGATTCTGATACACACTCACGAAAAAGGACACCAGGCCCAGCAATGCGTACTTAAGTGGAATCAGTCACCTGGTAGTCAGGTGTTTCCAAGCCTCCAAGGCTGAGACTAGTCTACTGGGGAAGCCAGACAGCTAGCCTCATTTCCTGGTTCAAAAATCACACCTGTGAAACTCTAACTGGGTGGGAAATCCTTCTAGTTGACTCTTCTGAAGCCATGGTTCATTATCAAGTTATTTCTGCAGGTCACTCTGAGGTCAGCTCTTTAATGCAACTGTCGGGAGGCCCACAGCCCAGGACTCCAGCCACTCCACTTCTGCCCAGAAGTCTATAGTAACACCTCTCCTTTGTTGAACACTTACTATGTGCCAGGCACCACCCAAACAGACTTATGTGCATCTGTTTATTTAATCCTCCAGCTGCCCTGCAGGGGAGTAGCTCCAGTAATCCCCAGTTAAAGACAAAGAATCTGAGGCTCAGCAAAGCCCAGCCATCCATCCAAGAGCTCAGCAAGCGAGTGGAGAAACCAACATTCCAGGTCTTTCTGACTCAAGTGCCTGAGCTGTTGCCACCAGGCTAGACTTTGCAGAAAACCATTAATCCCACATTTCTCTCTCCTGTCACATGTGTTCAATGGCATCCAAGTACAAAAAGAGGCTTAAAATGTTCATTATCACCTGCTAAAAAGCAGCACAGGCTATGGTCCCAAATCGGGCCCTGTCCTCCTCCAAGCTCTTCAGAACATTTCCCCTGTCCTTTGCACATCATATCACTGTCTACCCCAAGTCCTGCTCCCGATTCCTTGTGGCCTCTCCAACAACAATTAAGCAACTGCTGTAGTTTACATTTTACCACTTTAGCTAAGCGCCTTCCCAGGAGCACCTGGTTGGAGCAAGAGTGCCACCTGGTGGAACCTTTGGGACACTACCAGCATAAGTCCCTTGGGCTGCAACCCAGCCAACAGGCTGGAGTTAAATAGAGATTGAGGCGTTAAAGTTCACACTGCTGGGAAACGTCTCTAGACAGCTGCAAGAACTGATCACCAATGCCCACGTCCTCATTTTACTGAAATTCACAGGTGTAACTCGGACATCAGCTGCAGACCGCAGGCCTGAATCAGCTTCAGAGCCCAGGACAGGGACCAGGAAGTGAGGCAGGCATAGCACGTCAGGGTACAATTGTGTTCTTTGTGTTAAATTCTAAAATTGTATTCTTCCTAATTTTTTGCATTAAATTCAAGTTTTTTTAAACTGCACTAAAAGTATGACTTATCTCAATTAGTGAGTGGGGGAGCACTTTCTGACATTATGCACAAAGCGAAGACCTCCCTTGCCTCTCCCTAGCACTGGCCCTGCTGGAGCTCTCTGAATACAGACTGCACTTCCTCTCAGAGCCCTGGCCCCAGTGCAGGACACTCAGCTCCTGTCACCTCCTCACACGTCATCCTCATCCTCCTCACTCTTCCCACCTGAGACTGGCCGTGGGTTGCCGCAGCCATGACTGGTCCTCCCAATCCTTCAGTCACCAATTTAAGTCACAAGAGAGAACACAGACCAGCCTGTGTGCTTGACCATAAGCAGAATAATCTGGTGGAAAATGTTTGCCCTTCGCCAATTTCATGGCTGATCCCTGTTTCTTTGACCAGCAGCCAGACTACCAAGCTTAAAAGCTGCTTTTACATTTACCAGGACCGGGGACCCTGGGCCACAAGAAGTGGGGCAGAGGCACCTGGCACACAGTGCCTGGCCAAGCCTTAGCCATGGCAAACTGAAGTTCTGCCCTGGGACATTTCCTCCCCAGAAGTCCCCAGATTTGGTGTCCTCGTGGGGCCAGGTGACCACACAGCCCCGTGGCTGGCGTGGGTCTCTCCAGTTTCCTGATTCACAGCCAAAAGCAAGGCGAGAAGTCTTTATGGGAACTCATCAATGGCCCATTGAGTCACAGTGATGGGGAGCTCTGGAAATTCCTGAAGTTTAATGCAAGAATAAATGTACCTCTAGGAAGATAGTTTATCACTTTGCTCTCATTCTCCGGGAGCATCGGACTCTACAAAAGCAAAGAATCCACACAGGCTTCATAAGATCTGCAGAATTTCTCCAGAGTCTCTCTGTAGACCAGCCACTGGAAATACCTTCCTGGCTTGGCCTAGAAAAAGCCGGCAGCATGGCCTGTGCAGGCTGCAGAAACAGCACCGGTGGTCCTGACCCAAAGCCCAGCATCTCCCCGCATGAGGGGCAGGGAAAAGCTGCTCTCTTGATAAACTGGAATCTCAAGTGATGTCCATGTTTCCTTCTTTGCTTTCACTTTTTCCTGCTCACTCACTGCTTCAAATCTTTCAAGCCTCACTGTGCCTCTCAGGCAAAGTTCTTCTGATGAGTGGCAGACTTCCCCTAAATACCTCTCCACCCTTAGGATGCCCGGACTCCTTTGGCAAGTCCTGGCTCCCTTATCTGGGTGATGTTTCCAGGCACTGCTGAGGACTGCTGAGAACTTGACACACACTCCTATGATCATGCAGTGAGCTTTCTGCAATTGTTTGCATACTTATCTATGGTCCTCATCAGACAGGGAGCCAAGAGGTCAGGAAACCAAGTCTTATTCATTTTTGGCATCTTCCACACTTAACACAGAGTTGGTGTGTGAAATTAAAAGTGCTAATCCACAAATGAAGGACCGTGCACCTACAGTATTTGTTTTCCTAAGGTTCTCCTCTGCTCTTTTCACCCATGTGTGAGCCTCCCGAAGGAAGACTGAAGGAGTCCTGGATCCCGCCACCACCCTGAAGCATTTCCCAGATGAGGAGAGTGAGACACTCAGACAGGAAGGAGCACTGGAGGGAAACGAAGCCCGCAGTGCCCCTCGGGGCCACACCAGGCCAGCTGCAGCGCCCCCTCCACTCAGTTACCACCACAGGCCAGGCTGTGGCTGCTTCTTGCAGTTCACAGGTCACCTGGTCACTGTCAGCACTCGAGGGCAGCATCCAGCCAAGGGGGGAGAATGAGCCCCTGATAGGTGCTCACTGCACCCCCAAGAGGGCCTGAAAAACCTTGATTTCTCTCAGGATTGGTTGTCACTAGCCACAGTAAAGAACCAAACAAGAAGCTCATTGGCTCAACTTGCTTCCAACTCAGGGTGAACAGAGCTGGATTTCAGCCCCAGGAATGTATGGGCCATGAACCCCAACTGTAACTTTTCCTCTGTGTCCTCCTGCCAGGATGGAATTCATGAGATGCCTGATAAAATCTTAGGGCAGCTTCTCCAAGCTGTGCTTGTCCCGAACTTGTTCCAGAAACCAGAAAGTGAGCTTGAGACAGAGGCCTAATGACTGGCTTGTGTCTGCTTCAGGGACGGTCACTCTGAGGAAATCCCAGATCCTACACAGCTGTAGTCAACACAGAATTCTCAGGCTGTCTCAAACATGACCAAAATTTTAAGCACCAAGGAGGACTTCTCTGTGAACTGCTAGGTGGGATTTCTCATTTGGGTTTGGTTCTTCCTGGTGGCCTGGCCTGGCCTGGAGGGTCTCCCAACCCTCAGCTGCTCCTGTCAGAAAGCCACAGAGCCATGTGCAGCCTCTCTCACTGCTCTTCAATGGGGCAAAGGTATTTTTAAAAATATGGTCAGCCTCCTGTTTGTGGAACTAGTTGGGCCTATTGTGGCCTCATTCATCCTGAACATAGCCAGCTTTTCCTTGTCACTGTTCCCTAAGAGATGTAGTAAGACAAAGACTGACATAGCATTTGTATTGTATCCATTACTATAATGTCTTACATTATAATATAAGGTACAATAGCTGATCTTAGAAACTAAAGTATATAAGAGAATTGCTAAATTATAAAAACCACTACTCCTTTAAAAAAACAAAACAACAACAACAGCAACAAAAAAAAACAATCTGGATCTCACTGTGATGCCCAGCTTGGCCACCAACTCCGAAAACTAGGACTACTTTTGGGAGTCACCATACCAGCTCCTACGCCACCTTATGGAAGACTCTGAAGCTGCAGTATCCAGGGTCTGGGCTCCAGTGGCTAAATGCTGACAGGCCTCGGGGTTTGATTCGTTTTGTGAGCACACACTTGACCTCCTCTTGTGCACACTGCAGGATTACAGGTCTCTCTGCTGAAAGACACGAATGCCCACACCATTAAAGACAGGAATAGGGGCCAGGGAGATAACTCAATAGAATAAGTGCTTCCCTGGTAAGAGCAAGGGCCTGAGTTCAATCCCCAGTTCTGCAAAAAAAAAAAAAAAAAACAGGAATATCTAACATTGAGAACAGGGAGGGGGAAGTCACTTGATTCTTCTATCTCAAAGGCTCACACAGCTCAAATTCTGCCCCACCCAGATGTGTACTAGAAATGAGCCACAGGCCCTTGATCAGAGGGTTTTCTGTCCTGTGTGTGTTGCATCTGCGACTCCAGACCTTAGATCTCCTTCTGGTCCTTTTTAATCCCATTAAGTGTGTAATAAATATTGGTCAATTGCTGATAGCTTAGAAAATCCAAAGCCAAATTAAATGAAGCTAAGGGCACTTATGTAAAAATATAACCTGTGGACAACGTGTTATATTACTACAAGCCAGGGCCTTTGTTTTGCTCCTCACCAGAGCCCTATCAGGCAGACATTTTTATTCTGTCTTACCAGTGAGGAACTTGGGGTGGGGTGCAGCTCCTGGGATGCAAATAGCGGCTCACTGGGGGGGGCTGGAAATTCCAGGAGGGTCTGACTCACGAGGCTGTGCTCTCCCTCTCGGGAATTCCCAGTCTTTCAGTAAATAACCTAGGGAAGCTTTCACTTCCTGACACAGCAACAAGGACTCTGTCTAAAACAAAGGCTAGAGTGGGGAGAGTTTCACCAGCAGGCCTGAGTTGTGGGTGCGATTCCTGGTAGAGCCCCAGGTACCACTCAGGGCAAGCCTGCTTTCTTACAGCCCTACCACTTCCTCCTTACCCATGCCTTCTTCCCCTCACTCCTGCCTGCCTTGGGGAGGCATGAGGCCATGCCTCCTTGTCTCCTCCATTTGTCCATCCCTGAGCAATGTGGTGCTTCTGAGGATGCATGGGAGGCTGCCACTTACGAGTCATGCCCAGAGCCGAGTCCCCGCTGGAGCCCACGGGACTGCAGAAGCCTTCTCAGGGTAGTTCACCAGGCGGCCGCTGCCCCGCATCCTTACCTTAAGACCAAGTCCCTTCATCACGGTTGGCATGTCAGTGGAGCTTAATCTCCACCTCCTTCCATCCTCTTTGCCTACCTTCTCGGTGCTCTGGGATGGAGGGTAGCATGGATAGACGGATGGTTGGCACCATGCTTCATTCTGCTTACCTCACACCATGCCACTGTGTCTACAAAACCTGCTCTTCATAGAGGCGCATTCTGCGGTATTTGTTACAGGAATGGGTGAGATCCACGGGTCATGCTGAGGCCACGGAGAGCTCTGTGTCAGCACTTCATTTCTTACTCAGTCTCATTTCCTCCCTCTCCAATATGCCGGGGCTGAAAACCATCCATTCGCCCCACACTTCCTTCTTCTTTTTAAAGCTCAAGCTGACAAGAGAAATTTCTTCCCTTCTACTTACCTTACTTCAATTTTTTTCTGTACAAGGGAAATTTAGCTCGATGGTGGGGATATGTAGAAACGGCCAAGACTAAAACCTCGTTAGTGTCTGGCCGGTCCTCAGTGTCCTTAGCTGCTCAGAATGTCTGAATCATCCCGTGACCCCGCCAGGGCTGGGAAGTGTTTTTCCAAGGACCCCTCAGACGCCTCAGAGTTAGAGTCTCAGTCCAGTGGTGACGTCTGGATAGCCTCTCTTTTAGCAAAACACTGCTCACTGTTCCAGAGGAAGGAAATGCTGAAGCATTCGCATTTAGAAGAGTAAAGAGAAATAAAATAATTCTTTTATTCTTACAAAGCAACACTGTGGCAATTGGCATACAAGGAAATTAAAAGCATCTGGGTTGAAGCAGCTTTTGTTTCACCTGAAAGCAAAATGGGGGGGGGGGGGACGTGGGAGGGTGTGATACATCTTACAAAATAGCACATATTGGAAGATAGCTGGAGATTTTTAAGAAACTCAAAATGTAAGAGGGATGGCCCAGCCCTAGTTATTAATATCTTGGAACCAGCTGGGAAGTAAAATTAGGCTGTAAAATTGTTGCACCATTTGTTACGCCAAGCTGGAAATAATGCATTTCTCATGTATCTCTAAAGAAGAAAAATGCCGTATGCAGGCATATGAAATAAGGTTTTGTGTCATTGTCTGTGTTTTGACATTAGTCATGATAATAATTCCTTTCACTGAACTCGCAGACTGAAAGGTCAAAGTGCAGAGGTGAAGTCAGAGTCCGGGCGCGGGGCTGCGGGTGCTGCCCTCGTAGCGATGGTGTCTGAGAGGTGCCATTCGCCTCTCTGGTCATTTCTTCGTCTGGGGAAGGGACAGGAACAACCACCATAGCGGTCGGTACATTTTCCACTGGCGGGGGATGGGGGGAGACCTGGGACAGATGCCCACGCACAGCCCTCGCTCGGCACATGCCCAGAGCGTTTAGCCCCGAGGTAATGCTGGGCCTCAGTTTCTCCCTCCCACACTGACGGACATTTCTCTAAACGGACAAAGAAAAAGAGAAGAAACAAATAACTAAAGTCAGAATATGAAAGACATTACTGCCAACTTTACGGAAATAAAAAGAATCTCAGTAGACAACCATGAACAATTGCATGACAGTAAGTTAGATAGCCTGGATCTAACTGCAATTCCTAGAAACACAAATTACCTAAATTGACCCGAGCAGAAATAGAAAATCGCAGTGTAACTGTAACAAGAGATTGAATCAATGATCAGAAACCTCTGGCTGAAGCTAGGCACACACCTATCAGCTGAGCTACTCTAAAGGCAGAGACAACAAAGCGATGTGGAAAACCTGGGGAGACTATGTTTCAAAATAAAATACAAAGGCGATGAACACATAGTCCAGTGCAGTGTGTGCAAAGCCCTGGTTCAGACACAGTATCAAAGTAGGGGCGAGAGGGGACCCTCCCAAAGAAGAGAAGCTCAGGGCTGGGTGGCTCCACTGGTAAATTTCCACTAAAGATTTAAAGGAGAATTAACACTGACTACCAAAACAAGTTATTTCTTTTAGGACTCTGTCCTCCCTTACCCTTCCCTATAATACCACACATCTCTTCTTTTTCTCTCTTTTTTTTTTTTTCTCCCTTTCTTTCTTGCTTCCTTTCACTCTTTCTTTAGTCCTATAGATAAGCCTGGCCTCAAACTCACAGTGATCCTCCTGACTCAGCCTTCCACGTGCTAGGACTCCAGATGTGTCCCCCCATGCCTGACCACATGGCTCTTGTTCTCTCACAGACGTTGTTTTTCCCGGCACCCATCACTGCCCAATTTACTATATGCTTCTTTGCTTATCTATTCATCCCCAGGCTTTTCCAGTAGGACAAAAGTTTTATACAAGACTTTTTCCCCACTGCTGAACTTCTGGTCTCTAGGATATTGCCCTCCACAGAATAACTGCTCCATTAAAATTGATTGAAAGAATAAATAAATTGTCTGATCATTCTTTCACTGAGAGAGAATAGAATTAAAATACAGGAGAGCTTAGATACTGCAGAATTCTGAAAAACAGCTGGCTAGAAGAAAGTGAGCTTTCAAAGGTGATGACTAAAACAGGAAAACAAAGATAAGGATGATTTCTGAGACTTCTGAAAAGCAAAGATGGTCAGGAGTGCCCATTCATGCTGAGATATCAAAGACAATGACACTATGAGTGTCTGTCCAACTCAGCGAATGGCCGCCTTACTGAGGGCCTTTCAAGGGGCATCTAAGAGCCTGAAGCCCAATCGTCTTGCTGCAAGATACTCAGATACTTTCTTTTTTATTTATCTTTTTTTTTTTTTTTTGGTGGAACCGAGGATTTGAACTCAGGCCCTTGCACTTGCCAGGGAAGCACTTATTCTACTGAGCTATCTCCCCAGCCCCAGCTTTTCTTTTTTATTGGCATAATAGTTGTACATATTTATGGAGTATGATACAATAATCCCATGCATATCTTTAATGTGTAATACCAAAATCAGAATAATTAGCATTTCTAGCTCCCTATATACTTATTGTTTCTTTGTGTTGGGGAACTTTGAGTTCCTTTAGGTCTTTGCAAAATATAGAATAAATGGTCGTGAACTATAAGAACCTACTCTACTGTAGAACATTAGAGCCTACTCCTCCTGCACCACTGCTCTGGTGTCCCTATCCACTCTCTTCTACCCTCTCTCCGACCTCTCCTCACCTCTAGGGACCACTGTTCTCCTCCTCCTCCTCTAGGCAATCAGCTGTTTTACAGTTGTACTACTTGCCTTTCTGCGTCTGACTCACTTCATGTAATGTAGTGCTCCACTTCCAGCCATGTTCTTGTGAATGACAGGATGTCACTCTCTTTTCCATCCGGACAACATATTGAAGTAGATCTCCTGCCAAGAGCAACATACAACAAATGGGAAACTTCTAGAAAAGAAGAACAACTGAGGATATTGTTTTTAAGTGGGAAAAGACCTGTGTAAGTGTAAAGCCTGTTGAAGGAGTCGAGCTGAGAAAGAAGTGGACTGTCCTCAAAAGAGCTAGAGATTCCAGGGAGGACGCAGGACCCTGGGCTGAGGTCAGTGAGAGAGGAAAAGCTGCCTGCTCTGGGCTGCAGGCCCTCCAGTGCTCTTTTTACTATATACTTTTGTTTGTTTCTGTTTTTTGTTTTGTTTTTATCTCAAGAACAATTGGGAATGCTCAGGGAGGAGTAAGAGACTAGAGGCTCAAAACCAGAGCTGATGGGTAGGAAATGCTGCTTCTGTAGACTTCAGTCATTTAAGTTAAAGATATCTCACCATGCCCGTGATGTGATCGGGCCCCTGTAAAGGGTCTCCCCGCAGCCCTCAGTAGTCCCACCCTGGGAGAGCGGAGGTGCTTACCAGACTAGTGTGCCTGTCAGGACCTGGGCACACGCAGCTCAGCCCTTTCCTGCCCTTTCAGGAATTAGAAGGAAAACAAGCACGGAACCCACGCTAAGGGTGGTGACCAAGCCTCCTTCACCTTCGCAGTGCCGAGGCTGGGGGTGGACTGCCTTGCCTCTGCCCTGTGGCCCAGTCTGGCAGTACCTGGGCTCAGCATTAGGAAGCCCATATGCCCACACATGTGTTCTACTTTCTCCCATGTCAGTTTTATTAATTTTTTTTTTAAAAAATGATGCCTTGGTTTCCCTTTGTCTTTCTCTCCTGTCACCCCTAGTTGGCCCAAAAAGGGAGAAAAGAGGGAATTGCTCCCACAGGAACTAACTGGTCAAAAATGGCATGTGAAGTTAGAATCTTAAAACCATTCTTTTTGAAATATAAAAACTCCATTCCCAACAAAAATATTTTCTGCAATAACTTAGTAATGAAAGTACATTCTCCTCAGAGAAAAATCATAGTGTAGAGAAGACGACCAGTCCATTTGATGAATATATGAAACCAAAGGATCCGTGTGCACCATTCAGTTGGCTTGCAAAGCCAGAACTGATACCTTCGTCATCTTCTTCCAGAATTCCAGTCTCCTGTTGGCACACAGCCCCTGCCATATCCATAGCTCCAAACTCGAGAAAATGACTCCAAATCATCACACTATGTGGAGTCAGCGCAGTGAAAACCACACTGCACAAGCAGAGGGGAGACCTGCCAAAGCACGTTCTTCGAGACCGTCAGATTGCTGCAGCGATTATAAAGGCAGGTGCTGGCACCATGCTTAACCAGGCTGCATCTTCAACTCCTTCTCTTCAACATTTTCAGCACCAAATCATTGCTTCTCATAACCATTTTAGAAATGGTCATGATCCCTGGAGCAATTCTTCAACCCTCCATATTTCAAATTGAAAACTATTGACCCTGAATGTACACCTTCTTTCTCCTGTACTTACCTTCCTATTTGAAATTTTATCAAGGATTCTTTAGGCCTGTTGATGAGGACAAAGACAACCCACAAAATCGTCCTTGTGCTACTTTATTTACAGGCTTCCTCAAGAACCAAAAGGTACCCCTCGTGCTTCAGCTGTGTGTATATTCTGACATTTTATAATTAAACTTATACTATGTGCAT
>NDGM011108591.1:0-11063 GCA_002564305.1 Octomys mimax | reverse complement strand
AGAAGTCCCCACCCCATGACTGCATGAGGCTTTGGGGGGACAACTAGACACAAGCCATAACACAAGCAAAAAAATTAATTACTAACATTAATTAGCAGTGAGCGTGACTCACTGAGCCGACCCACAAAAGTAGCACTTATGAAATTTATTTCATGAATAGATTTATATGATGCTTCTTTATAAATTTCAATCTGTGCTAAACCTTAGAAGAAAGACACGTATTGCAGTAGGCAGGACAATCTTTATTTCAGGAAAGGCCTCCCAGCCCTGGAATCCCCCACTCTGAACCCTGGAACCTCCTCCTCTGAGCAATCTATGGTAATATTGTTTTAGTCGGAGCTTTTCAGAGGTAAGTGATGATCTTATTGACTACTTAGGAAGCACAGAATTCTCTAGAGAATTATTGTGGACTCCAGAGAATTCCTGCAGTGTTCACATCTCCTTTGGGTGCTCGATATGCATTTGTTAGAAGTTAGTATTATTGACTAGTTCCTAATAAGACTGAACACCACTAAATAACAACTTAGGACTTAACAAGGACAACTTCATTGTCTTAGTCAGGTAGTTGAAACACTATTGATCTTTTAGGTTTTCTTAAAAAGACACGTTGCTGAAAATATTCTTTATATATAAGCAACATAGAATAGAATACATTATAAAGAGAAACACTCCTATTAATTTTTGAATAAATACTTATTCAGGGTTTGGAGCCTGTATCTTGTTAAAGGCTAATTAATATTTATATTGAACCCTGTGAAAGTACTGATTAGAGGAGTGATTGAAAAATATAACAAGCCATGGGCGGGCCAAATACTCAGCAGATTAAAGCGCCTGCAAGCAGGCACAGGGGCCGGGGGTTCCATTCTGTACCTGCTGTGCTGGCCCCGCCCCCAGGGCACACTGAGATGGCAATTGAGATTGGGCGTGTGGCATGCATCTCTCTTGGGAGGCTGTAAATAGGTGGATCACTACGAGTCCAATCTAGTAGTAAGACCCTGAGCACCCTGTAGACCCTTTCCTAAATCCAAAAAAAAAAAAAAAAAAGGAAAAGAAAAGAAAAAGAAAAATATAATAGTCTAGATTAGAAGTATCCAGCTGGGCATGGTGGTACATTCCTGTCATCCCAGCATTCAGGAGACTGAGTTGGGAGGATCATTGCAAGTTTGAGACCAGCCAGGACGACAAAGTGAACTCAAGACCAGCCTGAACTGTAGGCAAGACGCAACCTCAAAAAGAAAGTTTCCATAAACACATAATCCTATGATTGTCATAATGTAGATGAGCTGGCTCTTCTAATATACCACCTTACAAATGATTCCACAGGGAAGAAAAACCACCATGATTAACACAAAACGATGATGATAGCTGAACTATGAGGTGGGTAGGACATCATAAAGTTAAGACACAAGACTGGGAGTATTTGAGATTAATATACCTTAAAGTTGGCATTTTCAAAGTAATAGGAAACACCTACACTATCTATAGGTCACGTGCTCTATTTGTATAAAGAAATACACATCATCAAATATGTTATTAGCATATTAAAGCAGCAATGTATAAAACAAAATATAAATGATTATAATTAATTAAGTATTAATTCATTTAAAATAATTCATAGTTGGAGACACTTCTCTAGGGAAAGCCTGAAGCATGAAAATCCATTAAATATTTTGACAAATTTGATTCTCAAGAATTTATAACCAAATCATGATAAAAAATAGAACAAGAAAAAATATTTTAAAGCAATTCATTAAAGAAAGATATTTGTAATACAGTTTAAAATGACTTATATCAAATATATAAAATGTTTTGACGTACAAAGAGGAGAATAATAGAGAAAGAATGAATCATGGGTAAGATGAAGCGGCAGGATGGTTTCCACGGGAGACTGTATTACAGGAATTACAGAGTCTATTAATTTGCCGGCATCCAACATGCATTTCCAAATGGGGAATGCGCTCAGCCTAGTTTTCTGCTCAGCTTTTGCTTGTATACTTTCCCCTGTTGCCAGGGTGACCATGGTGAAATGCTGTGCCTAGTCCCTCCTCTTCCCTTATCTCTTCCATGTTTCAAGTTTTAACAAGGCAGGGGATGGAGTGAAGGAATGGGGGCAATTCAGGCAGGGTCAGATACAGCGACACAGCCCAGGTGTCCCCCTACCTCTAAAACATTCTGGCAGGGTCAAACTTGGTTGATCCTGCCTCAGTTTCTCCTCTTTCCAGGAGAACTGGATACTAAACTAGAGATTCTTTGGCTTAGGATGAGATTAATCCCTCAAGGGCTGCCATCCCCTACAAGAACTGATAATTCATGGAGGAAGATCTAATAATATCCAGGAATCTTTCTACCATATTAAGGGAGTAAAATTAGAATAATGTACAAATTTCATTTTAAATCTATTATATTAAGAAAAGTTTGAAAATAAAATACTATTATTGAAAATTTAATTGGGCACATCTTATTTAGAAGATATCTTAGCAATATCTATTAATATGTTTGAAATGTGGTGCTTAATAAATATATTTTTAAGATTCAACATATAAAATGGAAATCAGGGCTGGCAGGATAGCTCAGAGGCATAAAGCTCCTGCTTAGGCAAGCTTAGGCAGCTGCAGGGATGGCGGTTTGATTCCCAGTACCACATGTTGTGCCAGCCCTGTTCCCAGGGCAGTCTGAGCTGGCCACACACACACACACACACACACACACACACACAAAGCCAACATAGAAATCGGTGTCCAGGGATATAGCTCAGCAGCATAAGTACCTGCCTGGCAAGCACAAGGTCCTGAGTTTGATCCCTGTCACTGAAAAAAAAAAAAAGAAAGAAAGAAAAGACATAAAAGACTAGGATATGTGCGCAAATATTTGCATTTTCATATTGCAGTATTGTTTGCGGTATGAAAAATCTAAGACAAATAGAAATATACAATATGAAAGAATAGTAATGTAAATTGGATACCCTCATACAATGAAAACATCATATAGCCATCATAGTAAACTACTGAGTCATATAGAAATCCACAATGGAATTGGTAATTGAAAAAAGTGAGCTCATACATAAAATGTTTCTTCAAGTGAAGGAGTGCATATCCAACAGTTCAATTCTTCTTTCATATATATTTACATATCTCAATAAACATCAAAATTTTAGAAATTTTTATTATGTGATTCCTTCTGGGAGAAAAACTGGGAATAAAGGATGGGTAAGAAAGACTGATTTCATTTTTTTTTTTTCAATAAATTTAGGGCAAGGTCTACAGGATCTCTACAGGGTCTTATGAGGTAGACTGGACTCATAGTGATTACCCTGTTTTCAGCCTCCCAAGCGCTGGGATTACAGCTGTGCGCCAAAACGCCCAGTCTCAATAACAGTCTCAGCGCGCTCTGGGGTGGGGCCAGCACAGCACACCTCAGATCGAACCAGTCACTGAGCTCTGCCTAAGCAGGCACTTTAGTCTGCTGAGCTACCTATTTTTTTGTGAATTTTCTCACCTGAAACAAAACAAAAGTATGATTCTCTAGCAATATAAGTTCATTTTCTTTGAGAATGATAGCCTATGTTGAACAAATTTGTGCCTTCTCACTATGAACAGAACTGTTCACTTCCAAGAATATTTACTTATTTGACTTGATGAGAACATTAAATGTAAAAATCCTTGTATATTTTTTTTTGTAAAAATCTTGAATGAAAGCATGTAAGAGTTGATAAGCTTTTGTCATTGTTGTTCATTACATAAATTCACCTATTTTTTATAGGCTAGGGGTGTCTCAAGTAATAGAGCCTCTACTGGTCTTTCAGTTCCTTCAGTCTTCTGATGGCTGACTTGACTGCACCAGGTGCCACTGGCCACAGTTTTCACACAGGAACCGCAGTGCCAGATCCCGCCTCTTCATCTTGGTCTTGCCACACAAGGAGGAGGTGCACTTCTTGGGCTGACTGATTTCAATTTTCCTCACCATTTTCCGGAGTGAGGCACCATGGCAAGTCCCGGATGTACCAACAATGCCAACCATCTTGGTGTGTTTGGCCATGTCGATGTGGCCTAGGCCCAAACTCAGAGAGTGATAATCTCTGTTTTGGGGCTGTTTCTCATTATCCCATGACAGGGATTGCACTGTGGGCGCAGGCAGGCCTGAAACCTGTACCTGTGAGGTTTTAGGGAACAGCTCTCCTGCAATCTCATGCCAACATGCACCCATCATGGTGGTATCAAGATAGAATTGTAATTGAAATACTGAGACCAAAACACTAATGAAGAGTAGTTTCTCATAAAAATCATCAGACATTTATCCAATTTTATCTGCTAATGATAATAATAGTTACATAATTATATAATGATAGCAACAAGAAGACGATGCAAATAAGACTATGGCTTACATTTTCACTAAACAATTAATCATTTTTTTTTTTTTTACCTCTGGTCTACCTCGTGTTATGGTACACATTTCTTGGAATATTTCCTAATTATGATTAAATAGCAAATAAAAATCGTAACGAGCCTCTCCAACTATTTCCCTTATTAGAATTATTTTGAACATCAGTGTAATCGTGATCTCCTGGGAGAACCGTTAAGACATAGCATCTCATCTACACCCCAGAGTTTCTTATTCAGTAGGTACCAGTTGGCCAAAACTGGGCATTTTTTATGAGTTTCCAGAGGATTGTGACGGTCCACTGCACGGATCACCGTGAGAACCCTACCTTAGAGTCTTTGGGGCTAGAGAGCAAAACCATGCTTTTCAAATTCCCTCACAGGGAGGTTCCACCAAGCAGGTGGCCTCTGAGGTGACTGACAGAATGTGAGGCAGAGGCCAAGACTATGTGTCTATGGCTGTTTTCTGTGGTAATCGCAGGTACAGATACCTGGGGTTTTCTGCAGTAGCATCTCTTCTCCCGCCATCGTGCAGCAGCAGAGGCAGCTGGATTCTGCCTTTTCTCCTCAAGTGCAGGATTCCAGGGCTGAGAGGCTGCCCTGGGGCAGTGGCAGCAGTAGAGTGGCAGCCTGACTTCCGCTTCCGGTTCCTGGAGCACAACTTCCGGTGCTGGACCCTGCCTAAGGCCTCCAAGGCATCTCTGACAGGGAATCATAACTCCTGCTCTGTCTAGCCCCCAATATTTTATAATTACCTTTGAGTAAATGCCTTCCCTGGAGTGGTTTCTGTTTTCCACACTACCTGGCAGAGAATGTGAAGAAAATGTTCAAAGACAAGAAATTTCATTTTTGATCCATTCCTGAGAATCAGTGAACACATTGCACTTAGCTTCAATAAATATACTTGTAGAGGCTAAAAATAGTTTACAATACAATCTAATAGAAATGTCAAGATATTTAAACTAATAAGGGGAATTTCCCTGAAAATATAAATGTACTCTAGTTCGGCTATAGTTTATCCTTATAATGTAATAGCTGCTAATCATCAAATGATAAAATATTAAGGCTGAAAGGGACTTTAGAGGTTACATGGTCCAACCACCCCTCCTACTACCTCTGCCCTTGCGTGGCAGATGTAAGTGAAAGTAAATTTAAATGAGCCCACACTCAGCTCCACATTTTAAAATATGATTTATAGTAATTAATAGGATAAGAGCATAGCCAGATTTATCACAGAGCTAGTTTTGACACTTTTTGGAAGAAAGCTACTCTACAATTAGTCATCATGATATAAATTTATTTTCACGGTGTATTGCACGTATTTATGAAAAACAAAACTCCCGCAGCTATCCTAAATCTTTGGAATTCTCTCAGGTAAGAAAAAAAAAAAGAAGAAGAACAAGAAATGTGAAATGTCTGAGCCCATTGAATCAGTGTAGTTAGTGTCTGTAAGATATCCATGGGCGCAGAAATTATGTACTCAGGAGAGAAAGCATACTTCTCAAAATCAGGGCTTTGTTCTCCAGGAAACAGTAAAGCTAGTAATCAGAATGAAATAAAGGCACCCAGTGAAGATTCCCACTAGTAAGCCTGCTTCCTAAGTGGATGTTTGATTGCTGGAGGCTTTCTCTCTTATGGCATCTTTCTACCACAAAAGCCCATTCTCTGCGGCATTTCATGAGGTTGCCAATGATTTACGGGTGCTAGATCCAGGAGTCTGAAGAGATGATACAGAAATCATGGGATTTTTTTTCTCTTTTTAAAATATAGGACATAAATAGATTAAATTTTTTTTTTCTCATGCTTTTACCCTGAAAAGCAAGAATATATTTCCCTCACATTTTCTTTGGTTATCTTAAACTGGTATGTTTCATATATCTTATTTCTTTGGTTATCTTAAATCAGTGTGTTTAATACAGAGTTTTGGTTCTTTTGGGGGGAAGCACAGCCTTCCCTGAGGGTGGGGCTGGCAGGGCATGTGGTGCTGGGGATCTGAGCAGGGTACTCTGCACCCACCTAAGGTTGCTTAAGCAGGTGCTTTAGACCGCTGAGCTGTCTCGCGGGCCCAATACAGAGTATTATAGGAATCTGAATTACTCTTTTTAAAACTGTGATGAATACAGCTTACCTTACTATTTTCTTGTTTTATTTTTGTCTTTTTTTCTCATCCTCACTTCCTAGCGCTGCTGGAAGGGATGCTGATAAACAATTCATACTAAAGCGTGAATGGCTAAAGATGCCTTGCAGTTCCACTTTCAATCACTTATTAACCAAATGAATTTCTGAACTGTGAAATAAATCTGAGTGGAAAAAAACTATTATATACTTTGCTCTAATCTGATCAGAGGGAAAATTATCCAGCCATAATCCATATATCCTATGCTTTTCAAGTCATTTTCATTCAAAATGATAATAACGTGAATAAAAATGATAATAACCATCAGTGAACCAGATTTATAGCATTAGCTTTTTAAGGTGATGTGGAATAAGTATTAAACCTTTTAATGCAGAGTAACAATTCTGATCCTCAAATCATTGATCTTAATACAGTTAAATTATAGGCCACTCCCACAAATGAAAAACTCAAAATCCCCCCACTGCCCGTGTACAGTTGGAAGCCCTCCTTCCCAGATTTCCGTCAAGAAGGTGATGTGACCTTAGGGAAATGTGATTTTGCAATCTGATCCGACTTGAGGTCTTCCTGTTTAGGAAACTATTTCTCCTCAAAGTATGATTTCCTTTCCTTTTTGGAAATCAGAATGTTCACTAGTGAATCTTTAGGTAATATTCTTTAGGAATATGGCAACATTACCAGTGATCAGAATCTAGAAGACAAGGCATGCAGAGTATTAAATATTAGCTGGATACAGTTGAGGAACAGGAAACCCCAGCATTCAAATCTCCCAGAGGGGAGCATCTACTGCACCTGAACTCTGCAAGCTTCATGTTTCCGAGCTGTCCAAAGTAGCAGATTTCCCACGAAAGACGAGCTAAGGATGCTCTTCTTGGGATCTTCCAAACCTGGAAACTCTTGCAAAGCCACTGCCCGAGCTACTGTGACCCCACCACAACTGCCAGCGACACTTGAGCAGTTATAGCGAGACAGCAGTTGTGCACCGAGAAGCGTTCAGCAGCATGCAAAGTGGCTTCTAAGTCCTGCTCTGCCCATTTATCTGCATGGCATTAGCACTGTGGCCTTCCTTCACTTTCTTTCTCACGTTCCAGTGATGCACTGGCTCCCTCTGTTTCTCCCTTCGCAGCCTATGATCAAGAAACTAAAAAACTCTTTTTTTTTTTTTCATTTTGGTGGTACTGGGGATCGAACTCCAGACCTTGTGCTTGCCAGGCAGGTGCTTACGCCACTGAGCTCTCTCCCCAACCCCAAAACTCTTATTTGATTATGAAGAGCAGCATAATGTTTGTCTCTCTCCTCAGCCCTCTGGCTATATCCAAGCCCCATTTTCATAAGCAAATCTCCCTCCAGCACAGTTTACTGAACAACAAAAGACAACTTGAGAAAATCATTCCATTCCTCTAAGTCAAGAAGCAAATACATGCTCAGAGTTTTAAAAATGCAACGACACTTTCTTTTTATGATGTGCATAAGAATCTGTTTCAAGATATAAGGAAACAAACAACAACAAAAAGGGCTGGCCAAATAGCTCAGTGGATTAACGTGCCTTCAAGCAGGCACAGGGGGTTCAATCCCCAGGCCTGCAGTGCCAGCCCTGCCCCTGGGGCATGCTGAGACAGAAATTGAGACTGAGCGTGGTGGCACGCGCCTATAATCCCAGTGCTTGGGAGGCTGTAAACAGCCTGATCTAATAGTGAGACTCTTAATACCCTGTAAACTCTTCCCTAAAAATACAAAAACAAACAAACAAAAGATATAGGTAGAAATACATCTGTGTATTCGTATGAGACTGAGTCAAATAATAATTAAATTTCTTCATAATATTACATATTTGTAATTTCTTGGCTCACTGCTGTGGTAGATTAATCGTGCTAGTAAAAAATTATTAAAAATCTGTTTGATATGTACTCTCATAAATACATACCTTCCTGTTAATAAAAACAATTTTACTGTACTCTAAGGTACATTTTAGAGGTCGACCTGAGTAAAACTAAAAGTTTTATTTGAGGTAACGGCCGATGTCATATTCTGTAAATACTCTCAAATGTGTGTTCTTCCTCAAGTAGTTGATAAATAGTCCTAGCAATAGCCATTNTTTTTTTTGCCTCTATAATAAATGAGAAGAAAAAACACAGAAAATTGCATCAGGAAAATCTGGAAGTGCATATTCTAGCAGAAACTCTATACCAAGGAACTTGGATCCTAAAACTATTTCATAGATGTGAATAACTTTAATTATTTCTCCCCCCATCGGTGATTACTTATCAATGCAAATAGCAAAAAAAATTATTGTAATTAATGTGCGTATTAAGGGGAGGAAGAAACTGTGCTTTTATGACTGATGCTCCGTATAGAAATAATTGCTTCATTAACCTTACAATATCAACGCCACCTCATTATGAAGGTCAAGTGAATAGCTCCATATATTTCTGTAGAGCAAAAGAGCTTTACACAAAGCACTGAAGATGATAGGAAGTCATTTGTGAAAGATAAAAACCATTAGGTGAGCCTAAAATAGGCACAGAGACATAAATATAATATAGAACTACTATCTTTACATCATTTGTCCAGAAAAAGAACAATGATTTCGATGTATATTTTATCCATTCTTTAAATAAGACATGATCAAAACAGGGAATGTTTCTTCCACATAAGACTTTAAAGCTACAATGGCACACTGCCTAATGGGAGAGCTTAGAAGATAAAATATAACAAAGTTCACACTATACAAAAAATACATATAGTATTCTTCTTGGGGGATGTCTCTTCAAGAGGTATGAAGATTCCTAGCCTATATTAAATGACCACACCAATATTGTCTCACAAAGTTTAGTGAAGTAATTATCCTTCCTATTGAGATTAACTCTTTGGAAAACAAATTGAGCATGAACAAGAAATTTTTCATTATAACTAGCCTCCCTCTTTAGCAGACATTGCTGCGAGAAACAACCCAGAGATTTAGTTAAAGACTGTGATGTTCACTAAGCCTTCGGGCTGTTCAAAGGTCTGGAAAAATAGTCAAGGAAAATGCCAACACTTAGCATAATCCACAATTCTCTACCAGCTTTCATCTTCATAGGAAAACAGGACAAATGCACATCGGCACTTCTATCATGTATTATTCTTCATTTCGAGTAAACGAGAGTCTTCTCTTAGATAAGTTTTATATCTAAATAAAATTTTAATGTTATCATTACTATTATTGTTGTTATTATTATTGTCTTTAGTACAGGATCTATGGGGTGTGACTATGTAGATCCATCGGACTGGTAGTGATCCGCCTATCTTCAGCCTCCCAAGAGCTGGGATTACAGGTGTGCATCACCACACCTAGTCTCAATCTCCATCTCAGCGCACCCTGGGAGTGAGGCCAGCACTAAAATTTTAATTTTAGAATTATGTTGTTAAGAAAAAGTTAAAATGCCAGGTATGGTGGTACATGTCTGTAATCCCAGCACTCAGGAGGCTGAGGCAGGAAGATCCTTGTAAGTTCGAGACCAGCTTGGGCTATAAAGTGAGCTCACAACCAGCATAGAGAGATCCTGTCTCAAAAAGACAAAAGAAAAAAAAGCTAAAAGTACAGTATAGAGAATTCCCACATGCCCTATGCCTGGGTTTACCTAAATTAATACTATAGTTCATTTGTTACATAAACAAGATAGATCTATTGCTATTATTAACTAAAATCTATATTTTGTTTAAATCCCATTACTTTTCTCTCTAGCAACCATTTTCGGTTCCAAGATCTCATTGAGGGCAGCACATTACTTTTAGATTTTCTGTCTCTTGAAGCTCCTCTGTCTCCAGGTCTCTCAAATTTGTGAAGTTCTTGATGAACTTGACAGTTTGGGGGAATGCTGTTCCTAAAGCTTCAGATATTTTGTGGGAAATCCTCAATCTGGGTTAATCTGACATTTCACCCATGCAAGAGTGGAGGGGAGGAAACCGCAGAATTGTCATTCTTAATGAACTGTACTGAGGATATGCGCAATCAACGTGGCTCAGAGCTGTTGGTGTTGGCTTTGGTCATCTGGCTGTGGTACTTACTTGTCAAGCTTCTTTACTGTGAAGTGACTGCAGTTGAATACTTAACAAACGGATAGGTTTTGGTTCTTTTTTGTTTTCTTTTTTAGTACAGGGTGTACAGGGTCTCACTGTGTACTTTTTTTTTTTTTTTTTTTTCTTTTTTTTGGCAGAACTGGGGATTGAGCTCCAGCCCTTGCATGGGTCTCACTATATAGATTGGCCTCGTAGTGATCCGCCTCTGTTCCGTGTCCCAAGCGCTGGGATTACAGGCATGCGCCGCCACACCCAGTCTCAATCCCATTCTCAGCGCACCCGGGGGCAGGGCCCTGGCACAAAATGCATGGGGTGGGGGGACCTTGGCCACTGTGCTCTGCCTAAGCAGGCTTTTTAGTCTGCCGAGCTATCTAGCTGGCCCCAAACTGATAGGTTTTGGCCCTGACATAAATTGCTAAATCTTATGCTGGTCACCTGTTATGGTTTGTGTCTAGTTGTCCCCCCAAAGCCTCATGCAGTCATGGGGTGGGGAC
>NDGM011108582.1:0-11104 GCA_002564305.1 Octomys mimax | reverse complement strand
TTTTTTTTTTTTTTTTTTAAACTCTTAGCAAATACAGGGCACAAGTATAAATCACTCATGCTAGCTGTTTTCCTCTGTGAAAGGCAAACAGTTGTTCCAAACTGCCTCACCCTGATCTCCTGTAAGGAGGGACATTTTACCAACAAGGTGGTTCTAAAATGAACTCTCAGCAAGTTGGAGAAAAATTTAGGGGGAGTTCCTAACTTACTACTGGAGAAAGAAAAGTCCAAACCTGTAGCTCAACTGTTAATGGAGGCTTAAGAGAGGACACTTAACAACATTATCTCTGGTCACTCTGGGACAGAAGATATCAGAGTATCACTGAATTGCCTCTTAACCTTACTGAGGAGTACAGGTAGGGATGGTAGGTAAATGGAGATTTTTCTGCTGGCTACCTAGTCAGGCTGTGGGACCCAGCTTCCACTGAGAAACTTCTGGTTATCCACCAAGAGTCACCCTGGTCATCACCCCTCACAGCTTTTATGAGTTTGATGCATCCAGAGATTTGTCTGTGGAAAGGAATCCAGCTGCCTATCTGGTCAAGATTCCATTGGCTTCAGTGGGGAATGACCAAAAAAGATACTGGGGAACCTTTTCTCTGCTTTAAGAATGGCAGCTGCTCTAAGAGATTGAATAACCATTGTTTGTTAGAGTTCTATAGGGACAGATAAAAGCCTTAGCTATCTTTATCTAAGATGACTTCCTTGACTTTGTTGTTAACAAATCCTCATTTTCTATGGGCTCAACTTAAACATTCTTAGTTGCTGGATAGGAGGAAAAGCTTGAGGCCTTTCAGAGTTCTCTCTCTATAATCTTATATGCCTCAAAAAAAAAAAAAAAAGGAAGCCTTTTCTCACACCCTGAGTTATTGAGATAACTTACCTGTGAGTCACCACTCTCAGCCTGGAGAGGTGAGAATGAGGACTCTCAAGAGCTAAGGTTGCCTCCTCACCAGCAGATCAGACAAGAAAGGAAGCTGAGGCAGAAGGCTCCATATTTCCTCTAGAGTGTAGAGGATCCAGGCCAGTCTGTCCCACTGAAACTTGTCTGCCAGGTCTTGAGAAAGGCTGTCAGCTGACTCCCTTTTAATGGCAGAAGGGATCCCATGATTTATTAGTAGGTATGTATATTTTCAAAATACTAAATTTCATAAAAAATCCATTTTATAGCATTTCATACCAAAGTCCACTAGGGGACGCTCAAACACTACTTTTCCCCAGTGATATTGTCCAACATAACAAACCGTAGCAACCAAGTGAAAAAATTCAAACAAGGAATCCTGGTAAGTTCAGCAACCAAGTCTAAAATACAACGTATTGTGGGGAGTCATTTAGACTGGCTCAGAACTCAGTATCATATGTCTAAGGACACTTGAGGATGTGACCCCACTTGTCTAGCACAAACACAGTGGGATGCAGTTATGTAACCATGACTTAGCACAGGTAAACACGTGCATACATACCAAGAATGTAAATATGAGATAACAGCCTGTATAAGAATTATACAATAAAGATGCAGCTGGCTCTTGTTCTTGCTCTCTTCTATGCTCCATGCTGCATGCTGTTGTTGCTGATGCCTTTCACATGTGTGTTCTTTAACCTTAGGACCTCACCCACAAAAATCTCCCTTGGGCCCCCTGAGTGGGCTGAAACATATAAAACAGTGAGCTGTAATCCAGCTGTAATCTGGTCAAAATATTTTTAGGGTGCATGAAACAAGAGCAAACTCATACCTCCTTCCCAAGATCTTCATAGTACCTCTAAGATGATATAAGGGAAATTATAGATGTTACTTATGCCAACTTTGTGTCCCCTGAAGTTGAAAAATGAATTCTAAGAAAAAGGGAGGCTAAAAGTAGGAAATTTTATTGGGGAAAAGGAATGGGGAATATGAATAGCTCCTGAGACACAAGTGTGTGCCTGAGTAGGTTGCCCTGTTTTTGTTTTTGTTTTCTTTCTTGGTTTACTTATTATGGGGCATTTATTACTGTTGATTGAAGTTCATTGTTAGAAATCCCTGAAATGCTAGGCTTGGTAGTGGATGCCTGTAATCCAGCACTTAAGAGGCTAATGCAGGAGAATCACCACAAATTCAAGGCTAGCCTTGGCTACATATTGAATGCAAGGCCAGTTAGAACTATCTAGCAAAACCATGTCTCAAAAATACCAAAAAGCAAAGTAAAACAAAACAAAGCAGGAAAACATATCCATAAACTGAGATTTTCCTTTTCATCAGTACATTGTTTATCTAGTAATTGGCAGCAGGCCCCTTTGGTGAGGACCTACAGGAGGATTTATTATGGACACCTAAAGGAAGCTTGGCTTTTCCTTCTGTCAAAGGGTTCTGGTATTGTAAACTGGCAGAGGCCTAGAAGCTGGGTGTGACACTATCATTCCACATTGTGATGACTTGCTACTACACCTAGAGTTTTTTCCCCCTATTAAGAGTCTCACAGTACTGTTAGGTTCTCTATTAATTTCATTTCTAGGGTCATTAGGATAAATTAGCTCCCAGTAAAGATTCCAGTGGACTAGATCCTTTGGGTTAATAATACATTCCTGCTGCCTGTGATGGTAAATGTACCAAATTTATCTTTGGCATTAAGTGCTGCTGCTGGGCCTTTGCTACTCCGGTATCCTATGCTTACTAAGGAAGCCAGGAAGCCCATCTCTGTGGTGACATTTCTTACCATCCTGCTCTATAAAAGAAGGTAACCACAGAACTTTTCAGAGATGGAGTGTGCTCTTATTAATGTATATTTCAGTTATGTAGGGAGTGTCTCTGGTCTTTTCAGCTAATATAGTTGAAGTTGAGGTGGGTGGGTGTATAATTCACACCTGATAAATCACTCCAACATTCCTAACTCCTTAAGCCTTTGGGGTTCTTTGTCCATGTCAGGTCAGGAGGGCTCTGGTGTCTCCATCTTGCTGCTGTAGGCTATCATCTAAGTTCAAGTTTCAGTCCACTATAAGCTTCCAGGCCCAGGAACTGACACGTTAACCCCGGCAACTCTAGTCAGTGCATCTGTCTATGAAATCAACCTTATCTGTTATCTATTTTCTAGGTAGATATTTTTCTAGTACCACTGATATGTGCTTCCAGGGTTTTGCCTTTGAATATGGAAACCTTGCATTTTATTTGGTCTGTTTGCTATTTCCTTTTGTTTGGTTTTGTTTTTTGTACTGGGAATCGACCTCAGGACCTTGTGCTTGGCTGGTAGGTTCTGTACCTCTGAGCTGTTTCCCCGCCAGTTCCATCTGGGTGACTCCTTGTATACCTTGGAATGTGGTAAGATTTTGCAAGAGGGCATGATTACTGTAGAACTTGAGGAGAATTCGTGTCCTTTTGCTAAGTGTGTATCCTAGGTGAGGCACTGCAGCAACAGTTTCTGCACCCAAGAAGACTAGTGTCTTGAAGCATAGGAAGCCAAGTCACTTCCTTGGTCAGGAGAGCCTTAGAGTTTCTTTGAAGTTTAAAATAGTTTCATCTTAAATCTACTCAGACGTTGTCCCTTCCAGGTTTCAGGTCCCATTCTTTCTCAGTCAGTCCACTAACTCTCACATGAGAAACTTGGTAGGTTGTAAATTCAACAAATGTAATTCAGTAGCACCCATAATAAATTATATTTTTAAATCTCAGAAATAATAGCTCTGTGACCATGGAAAAAATGATTCTTTTAAAGCTGCCATGGAAGCTCTTAGGTACTTAGATCATGACTTGAGTTGGGGGTTAAAAGACTTGAACATGTCATTTTCTTTTGGTAAATGTTTCACTGTATTCAGAAGGATGCATTTTACCCTGTGTTCCCTGTAGTCATCCTTGCTACTGTAATGGTCAAGGATGGCAGCCTGTGATTCCTACTTCTTGTTTCAGTTGGTAATTCCTCATAGGTCATCCCACATGGTCACTGATTTTGACACTAGATCAAGACATAGATTACTGGTCTCCCTCCCACTGGCAGGGAACTTACACTGCTTTCCAGTACAAGCTCATGACCAAATCCCCATATCCTATTTTTGATGGTCTGAAATCTAGGACCACACATGGGACCAATCCCATATTAGTCAGGTTTCAGCCAGGAAAATTAATGTTTATGTAAAAGTCATTACTAAGTGGGACAAAAGAGACACTGGAGAATGTAGGGGTAACATGAACAGAGCAGCTACTAACTCTAGCATTTAGGAAGCATATTCAGGGAAGAAGCTGACTCAGGAGAGGGCGTGTCCGCTGGACTGGACTAGGCCTCTTTGGAGAGGCAGTTCTGTGAATGGATGATCGAAGAATCTGTTGAGGCTTCAGGAAATAGAACTGGTTCACAAACTGCCTGCTCAGGTGCTGGTGAAGTATTAGGTAGCTCTGCAGTTGGAGTTGCACCTCAAGAAGCCACTCGCTGGGTGGCCTGTGAACCTGAAGCCTCCTACTTGGGTATGGTGGGCTGAGCTAGCAGGCAGAAAGCAAACCCAGGAAGCACACCTCATATTGTTTATAAGAATCCAGCTGCTGGGGCATCAGAAGAACTTGAGGGAAGAGGAGTTCAGCCAGCTCTCCTGCCCAGTGCTGGCAGCTGTATAGCAGAGGAAGAAAAAGCCCCAGGGAAGAGAAAGAGAAGCTCCTCCTTCTGCAGCGAGCCTCTGAGCCCTTAGTAACAAAAGAATGATGCTTGCAGCAGTGCCATAGGAGGGCAAGGTGTGGATTCAGAACTGAGGGGCAAGTAATTCATAAGTGGCGCCTGTTGTAAACTAGTATGTTGTTCCGAGAATAAATCGAGATGCTATTTTTTCTTCCTATGTTCAAAATTCATTACCTAGTAATTCATTTGTATATTTTGTGGGTGATACTTTACCCTTAAAAGTATCCTTTGTGGGCTGTCACGTACATTAAAAGAAAGCACTTCCTCAGCACATGATTTTCTGTCTTACAGGTTCTTCTGAGCAGCAAAATCTGCTTAGAAAAGCAGGATAGAGAGATAGCATCTGTGCAGTGCTCTCTGACATCAGCCATGCCCCAGGAAAGGGTTTGCGTTCTCAGGCTTGTGGAAGAGGGAGCACAGCTGCATGTGCTGTTCTGTCTGTGATGGCCATGTGGCTTTGGCATGGACATTTGCTTCCCAAGCTACAGTCCTGTTTGGTTTGGTTTTGTGGCTTTCTTATAGTAGGAAGTAGGGCTTGGCATTATGGCCACTCAGTGAACATAAGGATTTAGATTGTATAATGAATAAAAACAAAAGAGCAAATTTCCATTTTGTCTAAGTCTGTATGCTAGTATCTGTAATCTGAGTAACTTCATTGAGGACAGCAGTGTGCAATTTAACAACCACAGTTGAATGCCTTTCATCATGTTCTTTTAAATGTGTACCATCTCTAATGTCTTATTATATTCTCTTTAAAATAAATTTAAAAATAAAAGTAAAAAAGATGAGGAAAAAGATTAATTGTTTTGTTGTTGTTGCGGTACCAGGGATTGAATTCAGGACCTTATGCTTGCAAGATAAGCACTTATTCTACTGAGCTATTTCCCTGGCCCCAAAGAAGAGTTAATGTTCAGTTGTTTTGATCAATCTTGCATACCTATATCTGATAATCTGGGCAATAAATTTGATGATTAAAATATGCAATATAACAAAAATTGTTAATTTTCTATTTTTGTTTTGAAATTTTGTACCATTTATATTATTGTATTGCTTTGTTTCTGTCTTTGTTCTTGTTATTTCTATTTGTTTTTCCTCTTTAAAATAAATTTCTTTAAAAAGCGGTAGTTCCATTATATATATATGTTGGTTGAGAATGTTAGAAAAATTTGTCTTTTTTTACTAGTTTTATTGAGAAACAAATAGCAGTGAGACAGTTTCAAAATCGATTAGTAGGACAGTTTCAATAATTAATACATTGCATATTTTTTGTAGAAAAATTTGTCTTACAGTATGACAAAAAGCAAGAAATAAAGTCAGAAGCCCTATACTTCATACATATCAATATTAATACACATCAATATTCCATATCAACATTGCATAGCAACAATACGTACTAATGCTATATCTGATATATATCAATATTAATGACACCTGCAGTCTGTATTGCACTCTTCCCATATAGCAGTATGTCAGGCATTGTGTTAAGTGTTCTGTGTATTGTGTAACAGACAGGATGTTAGGTGCCATTACAGGACACAGGTGAAGAAATGGAAACAAGTGAACTTAGAGACCTTAAGTCCCATGTTAGCAAGCTATAGAATTTGAATCCAGACCTTCTTAGCTGTCTTACATAGACTCATTCAACTGTTCCTCTGCTAACTGAAGCATACCTACTTTATTTTCCCTCCAAACTTATGCCACTTGAAACCTTCCCACACCTCATCACATATTTCTTTGTGACTGTAACAAGATAAATATAGTCATTTAAGGTTGAAGCAGAAGCATCGTGAAAATTATTAAAATAGCAAGAGAAAGTTATTTTTCCCTCTAACACGATCACACTCCTACCTGATGCCTCCTGCAGCATTTCTCATAGTAGTTCTCTAATTGCAACTCTTAAGCAATGACATTCGTTTGAGCTTATAAATCTACAAAAGATCTTTCACAGAGTGACACACGGAAAGTATTGTAGTTAAGTTGGTCATAATCACGTCTCCATGTTGTTCTTTGTATTATTTTTCACAGCTACTTAGAGATTTTGCTTAAGATCATGACTGTAGCATGTTGTTGAGCTGGTGATTCTTTCCTGAAAGTGCGAAAATAATAGATTACTTCCTGCTCAAATAGAATTTCCTTTAAATTACAATAAATAAGAACCTGCTTTATCTGTGGCAATTTTACAATGAAAAAATTTCATCTGTATTATATAGAGTATAGGAACTAAAATATTTTTCAAATCAGTTTTCTAAACTTAAACATTGAAAACAGAATTATAGAAAAATATAAGGCTGCATAAACAATTAGTACTGTCTTGGGAGTGTTTATTATACTAAGTGCACTTTGGTCCTGGCACAGTTCTGTGAGAGGAGCACCACCATATGTTATCAAATCAAGGATACCTTCTGTTTAAAATGAGTATTGTTTGTGTCACTAAGAAGAAAAAAAATACTGCTAGTAAAAACTGTAGGATGACGTCAATTGTAATACGAACCCAGTTTCAGTGACTCCAGAAGAAGTTAGCTCTGTAGAATCCAAAACGCATTGTCATTATCACCATTTTACATCTGAAGAAACTGAAACACAGAGAATTCAGTAACATACCTGAGTCATACAGCTCATGTAGCGGAGCTGGGATAGAAAGCTGGGGTCTGACTACAGGCCTTATATCCATTGCTGCTGAATTTGTGCTTTAAAAATGTTTTCCTTAAGGGAAGTGGGGGAGTATTTAGAAGTGAAACTTACTAAATGTCTTACTTATTTTTGACCTGTTAAAAATCTCATTGAAATTGCCTTTTCTAAAATCAGAAATTGTAAGTGAAAATAGTGGAGTCAAGAATTGAAGGCCAAACACTTCATTATAAAAATGGAAAAAAACTATAAAGAGACATTTCACAAAAGAGCAGCCTAAACTGTTAATGTCGATATTGTTGGTTAGCCTAGAGAAATAGTACTCTCCGAAATCACTAGTAGGAACACAAATTGTCTTATTTCTGAAGTTCAGCATTGCTTCAAATATCTAAACATGCATACTTCTTGACTCAGATATTTTGCATTTAAGAATATATCCTAAGATCATGGGCAAACAAGTGAATTGATAAATGTGTGTCATTTTTTCACATAAGTATTTTCTTAGGAAAATTTAAAAACATTAAATGTTTAGCAGTAGAGGACACAGTAAATAAATTCTGGCATTCTCATTCAGTGGAAATTAAGCTGTTGATTTAGATTCATATTTACTGACATGAAAAAGTTATTTATACTTAGAAAGCAGATTGTAAATAATATATTTAATATGTTTGTTAATTGAAGAACTGCTTTGACATGGTGTCTACTCTATTTCTATCACTTTCACAACTAAGGAACAAAGGGTAATGAGAATATGCCAGTATTTTTAAGCTATGATAAAGGGATATTCACATTTTTGTCCTCAACTCTGCAGTGAGTTACTTCACCTCTCAGGTCCTTTCATCTGTAAACTGAAAATTAAAAAATGGAATGATCTTTCCACTTCCAAAATTTAAATGATCTTTCTCTGAAGTGCAGAATTAAATATGATGTGAGGATGTGTTGGATCTTGTCCAAAGTATGCTAGTTAACTGAAGATACCAAAGTGTTAGCGTGTGATCGGGAGAGGACAAGCACTGAAGACCTAGCTAGGAAAGTGCTCTGTGCAGGTAGAACTTTGTGTGTGTGTTCCCAGAAGACAGGGTCGTTGATAATGAGACCCGGGTGAGAGGTAAGAGAGGGAGACAGGGAAAGGGTTTTAGAATCTACCAAAATCCTACAGAAACATGTGTAACTAAACAAATTGGACTGTAGCTGAGGCTAAAACAAACCAGAGACATCTACAATTAGATTTTGGCAGGTTTGTCACTGCCTTCGAAAACAATGTACATGTGGTTTATTAAGAATGTAATTATTTTGTGGAGTTGTGGCATTTGTGCAGTTGTTGTACTCCTGGATAAGAACCTTTGTTGTGTCTTCTAACTTGGTGAAAACAACAGAAATAGTGGCAGCCCAGAGATCTTAAATCGTCCTGTGTGTGCTCTCATTTTGTTTTTCTGTGCTGGCTTTTACCACTAGAGGAGATAATGTATTGTCTCCAGGGAATCTGAGGCTGTCGATATGCCTTAGAGAATATAAAGGAGATTAAATAGCATACACATGTATAAAGTTGTATGTATAATAATTGACATTAGGTGCTCCATTAAACAATGAAATGCCATACAGTACCAGTTCTTCAGGACATGTTGCCATGGATACCCAGTGTGAAGGAGATGGGGAGAGAGTTGCTTAGGAATGTGATGATTTCATTTTGAAATAAAGTAAAAAAAATAAATTGTCTAGGAATAGAAACCATTAAACCAGTCATATATATAAGTTGTTTTCCAAATTGTCACTTAAAAGGAAAGTATATTCAAAAACGATTATCAATTAGTGGTAGTTACTTTGTTTTGTCTATAGCTTTATACACCAAAGGGCTGAATTCTTTATCTTAACCAGGAAATTATGCGGCACATTAGCTATGCTTAGGAAAAAATGTAATCACAGATGAATAAAATCAGTATAGTAAATCAATGCAGAAATATAGAAAGGAGGCAAAGGATAGGTAGTAAGCAGCAAGTTCTTGAAGGGTCACTGAGGTACACTCAGTATTGTGAGCTTTGAGTAACCTGTGCATGATGACAAAGCAGATTTTGGGAAGGAAGTAGATTTTAAGAAGAAATGTGATGCCATAGAAGCAGAGGTAAAGCTGGCAGCTGACTGACTTGATGTGATTTCATATTTTCCCTGTTTCAAAGAGGAGCTTGTAGTCAAGACTAGCTACTCAATTCTTTGATTTCCTAGATATATCCCTGATGTCCCTGAAGCCCTCTGCAGTAGAATTCTCATCTCCAATGTAATGGATTAAAAAAAATGGTCTCTGGAATGGAAGGATAGGGTTTTTAGGTGTTTGTATAACTGTATTCCCAACCATACACAGCTTGCTGATAAAGAGGATTTTTTTTGTTGGTGGTGGTGTTACAAGATTGGATTTTGCTTTGTTGCCTAGGATAGTCTTAAACTAATCATCATCCGCCCTCTGCCTCCCAAATTCTAGAATCGTAGACATATGCTCCTGACCTGTACTCCTGATCTCCACCTCTGCCTCCCGCAATTCAGGTCATCATTGTCTTCTAGTGTTTGATTATTTTTCCTTTCTGATCTATCTACCATATGGACAACAAATTTAAGAAAAAAGAAAAACAGATCAGATCATATAACTTTTGCACCAGAGCTTTTTTTTTTTTTTAGGTACCAAAATATTAGTTTTATTATTAGCAAATCTAAATTGGAAAGTTCTGGACCCAGGGACAGAGCAGGTTGCCTACCTACTCCTTATTCATGCAGTTGGCATTTCGTTGCAGTAGCAGAAAGAGAAGCTTCCATTCCTCAGGCCTCCCGGCCTGCTCTTCTTGTAGACTGAGTATCCTGCAAAGGAGGATACACTGTCCTGGAGGGGAGAAGACACGTGGATCAAAGGAGAAAGAGCCAGGAAGATCCTGGATTGGAACTGCACACGTTCCCTCTTAGTCTTATCAATTGGAAAAGTCACTCTGGAAAAGAAGCAACAACAAAAGTGTAGGCTGGGTATACCGCCTTCCTGATGTTCCACGCAGGGAACATTTCCAGTTTTTGCACCAGAGCTTTTGATAGTTTTTCACTACCTAGAGAATAAATGCTGTCTTTGTATCAGCTATTAAGGCTTTTTTAAGAAAGTCACTCTCAACAGAACTTTTCAACTTCTACCAGTACCTGCCTCTCAGGGGCTAAGTGTCAGCTTTATGAGAGGACAGAACATTCTCTAAATGGGCAGTGTGCTTTCTGGCTCTTCCTTTCTGTCAGAAGCCTGTTGTCCTTAAAATAACCCCTCCTTCAAAGCTTTCCCGTCCTGTCCTACCCCCAGTGGAGTTAAATTTTCCCTGTGTTTTCGTAGATCTGTTTACTTCTCTACCAGGCCCTGTGTTAAGTTGCTTTTGGTAAGCTTTTTCTCTTCCCTTGTCAGTACTAGTGTCTAAAATCGTTTTCTCCAGTTTGAATGTGTCTCAGCCATACTATTTATTAGCTTTGTGATCTAAGATCAGATATTTATCCATGAAATTTCCCTTTTTTCATCTGCAAAATAAACATAACTGGTAGTAATCCTGTAGGCTTCATAAAGGAGTGAAGAGAATACACAAGAAGCATTAGCACAATGCCTAGCACATTCTCAGTGTTAAATTTTAGAAATATATTGCATTTTTTGCTTCTTTTCCTTCTCAGCTCCCCATGGTATTGAACTTTGTATATATTAGGTACTCTGAAATATTTATTGATTTTAATGTGGCTTATTTCTATACATGTGAAGGACCACCTAAGCAGCTCTCCTTTAAAGAAGAGCAACTGTCTCCATTTTGACTGAGCCTGACCCTATTTCCTATGTACAGAGCTGGC
>NDGM011108572.1:0-13628 GCA_002564305.1 Octomys mimax | reverse complement strand
CTCAAGTCAACAACTTCTGACATTGCCAGTCAAGTGGAAGACCCAATACTATTATGGACTACTACACTACTTTGGAATACTTTGCTCAGTTCATACACCTATAATGTTTAAATGATGGAACTAAACAAGAAAAGGTGTATAGATGAATGTCCATTTTGTATCTGTGTATTCAAAATGATTAGGATAGATACATAGCTACATTCTCTTAATTCAAGAAATAGAGGGATTTGTTCTAATAGTGTTTGTATATAGGATATCATGTTTGCATCTTGTGCAACAAATAACCAGTAGGAAGGCAGTATGAAATGTGTTAATTATTGGAAATGTCCTACCAATTTGAAATGAAACTGTCTCATTGCTATTTATTTCTCAATAAAATTATGGAAAAATAAATAAATAAAAAATAAACAATCCAGAAATGGGCATCCAGATGAACACATACTTCTCAGAGGAAGAAATTCTAGAAGCTTAGAAATACTTGAAAACATGTTCCACATCAGTAGTCATCTATGAAATGCAAATTAAAATGACACTGAGATACCATCTACCCTAGATAGAATGGCTATCATAAAGAAATCAACCATCAACCTATGTTCCCTATGGGGAAAAAGGTACCCTTCTCCACTGTTCTTGTGACTGTAGACTGGTGCAACCCTTATGGAAATCGGAAATCACTGTGCAGTATCCTTAAAAATCTAGGACTGGAGATTCTGTTTGATCCAGCTATCCCCCTACTGGGAATTTACCCAGAGGAACTGAAAATATCATACCATAGTGATATAGATGCACCTATGTTTACAGCAGCATAGTTTGTGATAGCCAAATCTTGGAAGCAACCATAATGCCTTTCACCTGAGGAATGGATGAAAAGAATGTGGTGTTTTTGCACAATGGAGTATTACTCATCTCTAAAGATTGATAATAGTGAAGCCTTCATAAACAAGTGGATGCAACTTGACAACATACTCAAACGTGAAACAAACCAGACTCACATGTGTAAATATTGTCTAGTTTCCTTGGTGTAAGAACTCAAAGAAGAAATAAAAAATTGAAAGGTATAACACAGTGAAATGGAAAGTGAGAACTTCAGGATTGAACAACAAGAATAGGGCACAGAGAAAAGCTTGGAAACATGGCAGGGGCAAAACCACACATTTATATACACAAGCTGGTTTAGACAATGACACTGAGAATCTCCATCAGGTTTTTGAGTCTAGCAATTAATTGGTAGGTTCTCACCCTGACGATATGTGCTGATACCTGTGAACTAGGCAACTGCACTGGGGATAGCAATGTGTAACACTAGGGCCATGCTTGGAATGCCTGTCATTCTAGTTTTCTAAGTGTTTGCTGCATCTAATTTCATATCAATTACTGTTGTGCTCTCTCTTGAGTAAACTTTTGTTTAGAAACAAAGGTAATAAATAAAATAAAAGAGAATTCAGCTAAATCGTAGTCATTGTGGACATTGTTACACTATTCATTTGTTATCTGCTCTACACCTTTGTTTATTCTGTGCCTTTAAAAAACAAACCTCTTTTAGAAATGAACTATTAATACACATGTCTTAGATATCATTAGTAAATACTGTTATTCAATTTATTTATTTTGAAAAATATTCTTTCTAAAAGCTTAAGATCAACACAGCATTGATACCAAGTGATGCTTAAAATAGGTACACATAGAAAGCATAATTTTATAATCCTTTAAGCAGTTTTATTTAAAAATGTTGTAAATGTTCAATAGTGCTTGATACATTTTATTCAATTAATGATACACTTTAAGACATATAGGTGATGTTGACAATGAAAAGAGGATCTTTATAATGCAAGATTTAATAGGTGGAAGCAACATGGTAAGTCAATGGATGCCTGATGTTATTTCATTAATTAAGCTAAGTTCTGCCATTCACTTAATTTGTTTAGATAGTGTTTTCCTCAAGCAAAAAATAATGGAATATTGCACCAATTTCTTTTTTTTATATAATATATCACCTATGTCCACACATCCTAAAGAGGAGCCTTCTAATTTTTTACAGGTATTGTATTTTCTGTTTTAGAGCTATGACATTGCCAAAGAGGAAGCAAATATTAAATGTGTTTGAAATTGTAGTTAGGTTTTGACTTTACCTTTTGATCATGCTAAGAAAAAAGTCAGGTGGCAAAAATAAGGTTTATGAAATTACACAAGTGATGCAGGAAACATTTTGCAGATGTTTGAATTTTAATATTTATTATGATGAAACACACACTGCCCTTAATTTTCCACAGAATCTCTGTTTATTTCTGGCACATGCACACAAATCTGATTGTTCTTGCTATTTTATTTTCTTTGAGACCAGATCTTGCTATGTAACTCAAGCAAATGTTGAATTCACTACATAGATAGCTCAGCCTAGGGCTGAAATTGCAGTCATCTTCCTGCCTTAGCATCCCTCATGTTGCAATCAGAGTCATGTGGCATCATGCCTGGCTTTGTTTGTGCCACTTATGAAGCAGCGCTAGGGGTTCTCATTCGTGAACATCTTTAGTTGTGCTGACATGGCTGCCTCAAAATCCTGAAATGATGCACAACATTCAACTTTGATGATCATATTGAATGGAGGCAGATCTGAGGCCACAGTGTGCCCAACCAGCTGCATAACGTGAAGATGCACTGAAATTTTTGACAATGTCTAGTTTCCTACTGAATGAAACTTGACAGCAGTGTCCACCATGTTTTTGATCACAACTCATAAAGTCACAGGGGTAAAGAACTTCTAGAATCACTTCAGAATGTGACAAGAATGGTGGCATAAGTGTTCAAGGTGAGGAGCATTTTGAAATGAGAACAATGGCAATGTGTTTTTATTGTACGAATGTTTTAAAATTGAAGTATTCCATATATTTTGACAATCATATAAGCATTCGGATAACACTTTTAAGGCGAGACATTTCTAACTGGTTCTATTTAAAAATTACAAAATTTAATTTCTATGTAAACAAAATATATAAAAATTATATTTGAAGCATTTCATATTTAGGTAGTGACCATTATTTAGTATTTTTTTATTGTATTACACTTGAAAGCTAGGTTTTTGATGAAGAAGAGTAGTGTATTTTACCTTTTGTAAAATGATCACATCAATATTTTAGTATTGTTAGAAGCTTGTAAAAATAACACAAAGTCTTATAAGGTTTAGTCCATTTATTTTCACTTAAAATTAAATTGATAGACAAATTTTCATTATTAAATGAGTACTCTAACATAATTTTATGATAGGTGCTATAGGTTATCAAAGACTCTGCTTTGTACATGCTTCCTCACAAAAGTTCACATGCACAAGTTTATTTTGACTACTCATTTAGCATGAAATTATTAAAGAAAGCATATTTGATATCATGTGATCCAGAGAAGAAAGCATAAAACCAGTTCATTTATTCATTCATTCATTCAGTCAGTCAGTCAGTCAGTCATTCAGTCATTCAGTCATTCATGCATACATACATATATCTACAAAACTCAACTATGAAACATATTATAGAGATAATATGAATAATACATAAAATCTTATAATTAAAGACATTTTATAATATTCTAGAAGACATATTCTCATAATGGTTTCCTATTGTTGCAGAAAAACATTGCAAACAGGAGAACTTTTATACAACAGAATTTATTTCCGAAATTTCTAACTTTGGGTGCCCAAGATCAAGATGCTAGCCATTTACCTGAGAGCACCAGTCCTGATTCATTAGAGAGTGAATTTTTACCACCTCTGTGCAGAGGGAATGTTGAATGACCTCCATTAGGACCATCAGGTATTAACCTTATTCCTGGGAGAGATCGCACTCATAGCCTTGTGACCTCCCAGGGGCCCTACCTCCTAATTCAATAATGTTAAGGTTTAGGATCTCAGCATATGAACTTGAAGGGAGACAAATATAAAGACAGATATTAATCTGTTTTTGGAAAAATCATAGAAGGATAAACAGGATCAGGAGTGCCGGCACTCAGGGAGCTGCTGCTTATAAACCATAATTAAAATAGTACATATTTTTTACAGAAATATTTGTTTTCTCTGAACAAATGTTCTTATTTTTCACATAGTTTTAATGTCTACCAAGAAATGCAACATAGTCTGTGAGATAGAAAGCAATAGATAAATAAAATAAAACAGAGTCTCAAAATCCATCTTTTACCTACTCTTAACAAATGAAATCCTGCATGTGATTATTTAGGCACAACTTAATAAAATAGAAGAGAATAAAATTTGCCAAATTAATCTATGGCATGTTTAATCTTAAAAACCTTTGAATAAAATAATTTTTTTGATAGAAAACTATTTTCCACGTGATTTAGCTTATAACTGCTAGTTTTTTGATATACAGTGTCATCAAATGTAAAAATGTTGAAATCTAATTTTAATATATCTATGGTCTTCCATTATGCAGAATATAAAATATATAGTAAATGTGGCAATGATATTGTAGCTTACATAATTGACCAGGAAACTATGTGATTTAGGGTGGAGGAAGAAGAAAAAATATAAGTATATTGCATGAATATTATCTTCTTTAAATACTATTATTTTATCTTTTCTGAACAAAACTAAGAACCCAAAACTTTATGATGATTTAAAGTATTCCTGAAATTAATATTCTGGCAAAGAACCCAAAATGGTAAATTAATCATTGCTCCAAATGACAGTGCATTCAATCAAAGAAAGGAAAAAAATCAAAACTCTTCCAGTAACTCTGGTGAAATAGTGCTTTGACTCCCTCAGACCTTTCTACCGAACTTTATTTAGGAAGGAATTTTGCTGCTCTTCTAAAGAAAAGACATGATTTCAGATCATTAGAAGGAAGATTTAGTAGAACTTGAAGTATCTTCTATAAATCAAGTGAGGTTTCTGCAAAATTGTAAGTCATATCAGTAGAGGCAGCTATAACATCAATATTTTCATTGTCAACTACAATATACTAGGCAGATTCTCTAGTGTCACTAATAGGAAAAATTATTTAAAGACATTCATTTAGAAAAAAAATATAATGGATGCATTATAATTAAGAGTTAAGCAATGAAATTTTAGTTAATGAAAAAGTACATAAAAGAATTACACAGGGACTTAATTATAAGACGTTTGTGTAATAATTTTATTTAAAAAGCTATATCTGGAAAAATTTCCAGAGCTTTCAGCATGCAATAAATCAATATCTCACTGAAAATTTTACTGACCAAAAGTGATATTCAGTAGAGTGCAATGCACAACTCAGGACCATTTTCCAGAATTATTCTGGTACTTAATGTTCAGCTTTATAAGTAATATGATGCAAAAATAAGGTTATAATGTGTTCAGGACTGGATTCTCAGGGTAAGGTAGGAATTTTCCAATGTTATCAATTTTTTAAAAATTGTGAAGATTTTAGGTTCAAAAGTTCTGCATATAAAATGTAAAGCATTATAAGTGAACTGTCTTATTAATGTCACACTAATAGTATGTTCGTTAGAAAGGATCATGCTTCATTATTCTACATTTAATTGATTACAGTATAAGCATATACATACAGATGCATGTGCATGTGTGAATGTATAAATAAAACTAAATGACTAAAATGCAAAATAAGTGAATATGCACATGTATGTATACTTGATAATTAAAGATATTCCTGACATATCCACCCCGAAGTGTTAATTTACTTAGCTTCTATGATTGCTCAGGTTGTATTTATATGTACAGTATGTTCCACTATGGTCTGCTTAGGAAGGTGGAACTTAAAATAATCTTCTATAATTATAGCAGATTTTTCTAAACTGCCTGTTAAGGTAAACTTAGGCAAGTTTAGGCAAGTGCAGGGACCATGGTTTGATCCCTGGCATCACATGCCACACCAGGCCTGTGCCAGGGTGGAGTGAGCCAATCAGAGTCTGGGCATGGAGGAGACGCCTGTAATCCCAGCACTGAAGAGCAGGCTGAAAGCAGGAGGATCACCATGAGTCCGAGCTGCATAGTTAGACCTTACAACAACCAAATACATTAAAATAAATAAATAAGTTTAAAGAGCAAACTATACAGAATTTCAAAACACGGTAATACAAAATTAATAAAGGTTATATTGCATATTGTTATCTTCAAAGTAGTTGTTCAGAGTACAAGATATAGATATGCAAAATTGTTCAAACTATATAAGCACATACTATTCCTCTCAGTGAAGTAATAGAGAACCAGGAGTACAGTTTAGTGGGACAAGTGCCTGCCTAGAAAGCACAAAGTCCTGAGTTTGATTCCCGGTATCCCACAGAAAAAAAGAAATGAAACAAGAGAAATTAGTACTCTATCTTAATATATATATATATATATATATATATATATATATTAGTGCCTGTATATATTTATAACTTTTGTTATATATGTGTGTATATTTCTTTTCTTTTCTTTTCTTTCTGTCTGTTTTTCCCCTTTCTCCCATTTCATTTGTTCTTTCCCTTAGGACAGTTTCTTCTCCCTTCATCATATCTATTATACATTTTTGATCTTTTTCAATAACTTAAAGTAGGGAAATAATACAATGTTTACACATGTGAATCTAATTTATTTCACTTATGAGTATGGTCTCTAGTTGCATCCACTTTAATATAAAGCCTCAAGTTTATTTTTCTTTATAACTAAAGTATAGCTAAGTAGTGTTCCATTGTATTAAAATGTCACATTTTTAATGCATTCTTAAGTTGATGTACATGTGGGTTCTTTCTAAGATTTAGCAACTACAAATTATGCTGCTAGAAAAATAGGTGCACATATATCCCTGTGATATGTTATTTTTAATTCTTCTGGGAAGATATATGGAAGAGAAACAGCTGGGTGGAGTGGAACCTCTAATCCTCTAGGTTTTTGAGGAATCTTCAGAGTGACTTACACATGGGTAATACCAGCCTGGTAACAGTGGACAAAGGTTCCTTTATTCCCATAGCCCCACAAATATTTATTATTGGCTGATTTCTTGATGATAGCCTTTCTTTCTGGGGTAGGATGAAATCTCAGTGTTGATTTAATCTTCATTTCTTGAATGACCAATGATGTTGAACATTTTCTAAAGTATGTATTTGCCATTTGTATTTCCTTATCTGATAAGTGTGTATTCATGTCACATGCCCATTTTTGGATTATATCTTTGAATTTTGGGGGGTACTAAGTATTTTTCAGTTATTTATATGTTCTAGATAGAAATCCCTTGTCTGGGGGGCAGTTGACTAAAATATTCCCTATAGGTGGGTTTTCTTTTCATTTTATTGGTGATTTCTTTTGAACTGCAAAAAAATTAAATAAGATAGTTGTTGATTCTTTGAAATACTTCTCATCTAGTTTTCTTTATGAACTCTCCGCTTATCCTGATATCTTCAGGATGTCATCCTACCTTCTCTTCTAGTAGATTTAGTAAACAGTTACAACCTATACAGAAATTGTAAAAGAGCTTTTTATACCATTGAGGCTATATAAAATTTTTTTAGGGGTTTAAAATCTATTTCCATGTGTTACAAAATGTTTCACTGAGGATCTATAAATGTAGCAACCAGGACAGTTAATTATGTTTTGTTTTCTGGTTATACTGATATTTTGGCTTACTCAGCACCGGGAGTATAAATACACTATATTTCTCCTTTGTGTAGCTGTTGCTACATATGTAACTACTCAATTCTAATATATATGCAATAATTTTTATAATGGTTAACTTCCATGGTTAGACTTTAAAAAACTTATTTTCACTCCAAAATGGAACATCTTCTAAAATTAGTGATAGTAGACTGTATTTCTTACAGACATGGCTACAATTAGTACAATAACATTTCTTGATATAAAACTTGGTTGTTCAAGAACTATTTTCATGAAAAGAAATTAATAATTGATATATCCATTATGATTTGATTTGTTTTGTTTTATTACTCACTTTAAATATTGCTTAATGCACTCTTATGATTATACAGCCATAAACTTTAAAAACATGAGTTTGCCTGTACAGCTCCCTGACCCGTGTAAGTGGCAGCACCATTTAGGATACAGAAACTTTGCCAATAGTTCCCTGTATCTTAGAGACTTTGTGATGAGAAACATCTTTCTTACCTGTTATATACATTTCTATTCAAGATATTTCAATACAAACCTGAGAACAGTTTCTCATTCTATGTTAAAGCATTGGTCCTAATTGATTTCATATCAAGAGATTATGTTGCATTGTTATATAGATTCATCTAAAGATCATGCAATAGAATTACTTACATTATATACTAATGTGGCATCTTCTAACAATTCTTTCTCTCATTATCTTAACATGACAAAAAATACCTATTTATGAGATAGTTGTCTTAAATTTACTACAGACTTACTCTTGATGTGGTGCCTTCCAATATAACATACCTTATAACTATTCAACAATCACTTACTGCCATAGTTTCAACCTACATTATGCTCCAGGCCACAAACATGGATCTATTCCTTCACTTAATGAATGTTCATTTTCTTGGAGGTGAAAAGTAACTAGGAAAAATATAAACAGAGTGAGTGAAAATGATTTTTGAGGCATATAATTAATTTTTTTAATTGAGAATAATGGGGCTGAAGCAGGGTAAGGGCAGCTTTGGGTTACAAAGCAAAATGTCAAAAGGTCATAGGAAGCCAGCCATGTTAATAATAGCAGCTAAATATTCCAGGTAGAGCAACGAGAAAATAAAATGTAGAAAATGATTATAAACATATCCTAGTCGCTTGCCTTTGAACATTTTGCTTGTCAATATTTGAGTACTAGATATGGAGATAAGATTTCAGGAAGGAGAAAACTAGCATTACCCAGGACTATATATTTACGTATTTATACTGAAACTTTATCAGTGCAGTTCAAAATAAACTTATCTCAGTTACAGATATAGGTTTAATATGATATATATATATATATATATATATATATATATATATAATAAAATGTGTTCATATTTACAAAAGAGTAATAAAACTTATTAGGCTGCAAGCAGATTCAGGGGCTGGGGATTCAATCCCTGAGCCTGCAGTGCTGACCCCACCCCTAGGGATGAGATGACAACTGAAACTGGGCGTGGAGGTAATCCCAGCCTTTGGGAGGCTGTAAACAGGTGGATCACTATAGTCCCATCTAGTAGTGAGACCTGAACACCCTGTAGACCCTTCCCTAAAGGCTGTTTACAGCCTCCCAAGAGCTAGGATTACAGGCATGCACCACCATGCCCAGTCTCAATTACTGTCTCAGCACACCCTGCGGGTGGAGTCAGTATTGAAGGGAATTTTTTAAACTGCATATTCTCAACTACTGTGTCAAGTGGTCATATGCTACACATTTGCAATCAGGATAATAATTTACTTTCTATAAAGACAATATCATAGAAACAAATTTTTGATTCAATTAATGGTTTGGTTTTGTTTTGTAGGTACTCAAGATTGATCTCTGAACCTTCACACTGAACTATGCTGCCATTTCTTTTTTTCAGCTTTTGGGCTGTTTTTGTTCTCAGATACAGTCTCACTACGTGTTTCGGGCTGGCCTCCAACTCCTGGTGATCCTCCTGCTTTAGGCTCCTGGGAGCCGGGGTGACAGGTGTGCACCATCACACTCAGCTGTTCACCTTTTTATTCTTTATTTTGAGGAGGCTATTGCTACATCTCTATGTTTCCCAGGATGAGGTCAAACTTGCTATTGCACTTCCTCAACCTCCAGAGTGCTGGGATCACACATGTGCACCATCATGCCTACCTCTAGTAACTGCTCTATACACGGTGCCACTTGTTCTTGTTTTATTCAGTGTTATATTACTGTCACCCTTGTTATATTTACTGATTTTATAATTTCTATTTTATTTTTGCATGTTTATATGTTTCACAGTTATGAGATTTTAAACCACAACTAAACTAGCTATATTTATCTCCTAGTCAGCCTTCTTTTTAACATTAGTGGTTGCCTTCTCAACTTTCACATGTATGTTTCTAAATTTCTCTAAACATAAGTAAAAGGAAATTGTCTTTGCTTTTTTTACAATATCTCTTTCCTTTCTAATTTAGTTATAGAATAAATCTTGAAATTGGAGCATATGCTTTTAAATAAAAATGTAGCATTTTATAGGGAATGGATCTCCATTGATTTATAACTATTTGTAGCAGATTTTATTATCTTTCCATTTTTAGTATTAAAAGAACTCATGATTAACACGTTTGGCACTTTTCAAGATCTTATCCCAAATCTAATTTATTTTGTTCCATCTAAACAATACAGATTAGTTAGTAAGAGTCTTTTCTAGCTACCATATATCACATATGCTTGAAAAATTTTATTTTTCTATTAAAAAAATAAAAGTGTTTTAACTTATGTTGGTTTTCTTGCTTCCCAATTATTCTGTGTTCTCCGTTCAAATGTCACCATTCTTGGGAACTGTGTGGTGACATCTGATTAGCTCTAGACAGAAGACTTTGAGTAGAAGTGGCAAGGACGTGTACACACTGAGACCCAAGAGCAGTTTGCAGGGAGGCTTGCTAGCGGGGCTGCTGGACAGGCCCTGGATGCCAAAGCCCCCCATCAAAATACACCCAGTCCAACTTGTGTGAGAAAAGAATTATATTTGCACACATGATGTTTCAGGTTATATGTTTAATGAAAGTTGAATCATCAAAATGGTATAGATTGGAACAACAGTGACTAAAAGCACAAACATGAAACTGAAGAGAAATAAAATAACCAGATATAATTACTACAGAAAGTTGACACAAAAAAGAGTGGTCATACAACTAATAGTACTTAAGAAGAGGAGAACACAACAAACAGAACATAATAAAAAATATAGCAATTGTACTCGAGAAAAAGATGAAGTTCTTTTGGGCCTTAAAATGGGAAGTAATCATGTTGCAGAGACAGAAGCCATGAGCCTGCTCCTGTGGTTCAGAAAGTAGGTACTGAGCACAGGGACTGCTGTGATGTATCAGTGCCTAGAAGCACCCCAAATTTAACTACACATAGGCCTGTAGCACCTATAAAAAGTGCACATGGAACTAGATTATCTCTGATGACTGTTCAAAGTCACAGTTTTATACGTTGGCCTATCTGCTTTCATGGGAGAAAATTACAAAAGTCTTCTTGAGAGCCCGAGGCCCACCTTGCAGCATTGGTGGCTGACAAGGATTAAATTATGAATATTAATTAGTTTGAGTTCTGTTCCAAGATACTAATGACATGAATGAGTGCACTCACCAAGAGACATAATAAAGTTCAGCAGCACAAGGAGAAAAATGAAGGATAAAATCAATCTACACAGCCAAACAGTTGCATTATGAAACCAAAGTGATAATAAATGAACAGGTAGTTGTGTGATTTATATTTAGAAGCCCTACCCCAAAGCCTCGCGGCTTTATAGAAGTGATTGGGTCATTGGTTGTGATACTCACCAGTGGTATTGCCTGCTGGTGAGATTATAGCTGTATGCTATGATGCTTGGAGGTGAAGCCTGGCTGTTTCAGCCCCTAGGTATGAAGAACTCCAGATGAGCCAAGTGAACTCCCTGAGAAAGAGTCCTAAGAGGTGAGCAAGTTGTTAGGCAGAGAGGTTTCCCTCACATCAACCCACTGAATATATGAATAAACACAGTGCAGTCATTGCGTGACATTTTCCTCCACCCAGAGGGCTCTACTTGACCTCGTATTTCTACATTTTCACTTTTGTCCTCATTTCTTCTTGGTCCAACCCTCAGGAGTTTCTGCAGAGCTGCACTGGATGTGGAATGAAACCTCTAACAAAACTTTGTTCATTAGGGTTTTGGGTGTTGGGAATTATGTCTCTGTGCTGAGAAAATAACTACAGCAAGTAGGTAAATGCAGCAGAACAAGCCAGTTTAGAATAGCAAATCAAGAAAACAGCACTATAACCTGATTTTAAGGAAGTACACTTAAGAATATCAAAACATAAATTAAACTTTATTATCTTTAATAAGCATGTCAAAATACACTATGTCAATATCAACCATATATCAGCCTGGGCTGACCTAGGAACACATCACAGAGAAGGTGACTTAAAGGACGGAAAGGCATTGCTTTGTGTTTCCAAAGCTAGGAAATCCAAGATAGGCATAGTGGCTGGTTGAGTTCCTGGGAGGGCTTTCTTGCTGGCTTCCAGATGGCTATTTTCTTCCTGTGTCCTCATATTTAAAAAAGGGGATCTTATGGTCACTCTAAGTAAGGGAATTAATCTTGTGGGATCAGTGACCTATTCCTATGACATTGTTTAGATTTGTTCTTTCCTTAGGGGCCCTCTTTACAAGGATGTCATGATGAATTAGGGCTTCATTATATAAACATGGGAGAAACAGAAACATTGTCTATCAAACCTGATCATTTTTACCTTAGATTTTGAGCTAATTAGATGTGCATACAGTCACCACTCCACACTCCAATATTCTTGAGCAAGTTCCTACCAGTATACCTCCACCTTCCCCCGGGCACTGGACATTCTGAATGCTTTCTGGAGGAGCGTGTGTCTTGTGTGCTTTCTCTGGACTCTATCATTTTTGGTTAGTAAGTCTCTGTCAAGCCTACCCTTTCCTGTTGATGCTTTAATAAACCTTTACTGTCCTAAATCATCTCTAGATATGAAGAACCTGGTCCACTGCCTTTGCATGACTGGGGATTGGACAGGATATGACTTACTCTCCTGAAAAGAATAAAAGTTCAAATACTATAAACAAAAGTGAAACATTTCCTGTGTGCACATGTCTACGTGTAACAGTGCCAACTGCTACTGAAAATAATCATTATGTTATTGTATGTTCAGGATCATGGAATACAATATTGGCTATTACACATTTATATCTTCATTGTTTCATTTAATAATATGTATATCCTTTATATTGTTACAAATGAAGTCCTGATGGGAACATAGCTAAGCCTTTCATGTTCACATATTAAAAACATTTTTCAAAGTAATTAAGTGAGCATGGTGTTCAAATTATAATGATAATTTAGTACCAATTTGTTCTTGGCAATATAAAAGATAAGAATGGATTATAGAACAAACATATCAAAATACAGATCAAATAATTTACTGAAATATAACATATTTCATACACTGTCAGGAATATTTTTACCTTTTCTTCTCCATTCCTTAAACCTTTAATCTGAAAACTCTAATAGTTGGACAAGAACATAAAAACATGTTTAGTGCATTCCTTTTCAGGAATAGAAGTTATATTTAATTTTGGAGAGAGGAAGAAAAGTCTCACATAACTCATTATAATGTTCAATTCCAAGGACTTAATAAAAATAAGTACAATGTATTCTATTTGAAGAGAATTATCATTGAATTTTCCACTCTTCATCTTCTAAATATTAAGAACCATAGGATTAATGCAAGTGGTTCTGCAGTTCACAGAACTTCCATTTCTACATCAATTATGACACCACTTCTCAAGGAGGCAATCAAAGTGAATGGATATAGGCCCTAGATTCCAAACATTTGTACTTTTATTAAAATCTTCAAGTAACTACAATGCTTTTTTATTAATTTTATTGAGAAACAGATATCAAAGAGACAGTTTCAAAACCAATTAATAAGACAGTTTCAATAATTAATACATTGCATATTGTTATC
>NDGM011108571.1:0-11521 GCA_002564305.1 Octomys mimax | reverse complement strand
GCTGTATATCTATCCTAACTATTCTGCATATACAGATACAAAATGGCCCTTCCTTTGTATCCTCGTTTTTTGTTTAGTCCTGTCAGAGATGGGTATTCCATTGGCATCTAAATACTACGGGTGCCTGAATTCAGCAAAACAATCCAACACAGTCCAGCAGTCCACAATAGTAGCGGGTTATCCGTAGAAGTTGTTGACTTGAGCCTTTCACAGCTCAGCATATTAATGTGGCTTTATTTTATATACCTCATTTTTAAACCTTGACATTCTTGACAGTGACTGAGTAAATAAGTAGAATGATTTTCCCCATAAGAATCTGCTCAAATATCAGCCATCAGATTTGAGCATTTCTAAATCTGGAATAAAGCTAAATTTTTGCACATTAGTTGTATTTAATAATGCAATCATTCTTTTCCTAATTAAACAAGATGGGAAGTTTGGGGGGGCTGGGTTATTCTGTGGGTTTTTTTTAATGTGTTTTGGTCATTGCAGTGTCTCACTGTGCAGCTCAAACTCATAGTGATCCTCCTGTTTTGAGCCTCCCCAGCTCTGNGATTACAGGTGTGTGCCACCACACCTGAACTCAGTGGCCAGCTCAGCGCACCCAGGGCAGGGCTGATGTGCATGTGGCGCTGGGGATCAAAACCAGGCCCTCCACTTGCCTACGCAGGAGCTTAGTCCGCTGAGCTATCTCGCCAGTCTGGGCCTTCTCCCAGGGCCATCACACCCAAGATCCTTTAAAAACACTGTATGTCCACAAATTAGTTTAGTTGCTAAGGTGAAGAACAGAAACCTGACCTGAGATAGAAAAACAGATTCAAAGTTTTCAAATAATTTTTTTGGGGGAAAGAGAACACCCCTCTTTTAAAAAACATAGCAGACTGGACCTATGCCTTCACCTATAAAATGGGCCATGCTTTCACCATCAACTTGCCATTCTCACTCCACCTCTGAGTGGATCTCCACTTCTCTCCTGTAAACCATCCCACACTTCCTGTAGCTTCGCAAATTCCACACTTCCACCACCAAAACCTCACCAGTCGCCCCCACTCCAGGCTGCACTGTGCCTCTCCCAAGGTCCCGGTCCCTGTTCTGCACGCACGCTTCCAAGCCTAACATACCTCCTTGTGACCTGCAGGGAAATGTGCGCTCTCCATGATAGGAACTGTACGCAGAGCCCCATGCCACTAACTGCATCCCCCACTTCAAAACATTTAAAATAGAATTGCCATGCGATCTAGTAATCCCACTAGTGGGTATATATCCAAGAAGAGCTAAAAGCAAGACATAGAAGAGCTCATCACTCACTCATGGTCATTGCAGCGGCTTCCTAAGAGCATAGAGGAGGAAACAACTCACGCCTATGAATGGATAGAACAAATGTGCCCATACACACAACAGACTTAGCCAGCTTTTTAAAAAATGAAATCCTGTCCTGTGCTTCAACATGAATGAACCTGGACATTACACTAAGTGAAATCGCCAACCACGAAAGAAAAGGTCTGTGCGATTCCACATACAGGAGGCACCTGAATCAGCCCAGCGAAACCAAAGAGCAAAATGGTGGTGACCGAGGCTGATGGCGCAGCCACTGGGATGTCATCCGGAAAGCATCGGATGTGCAAAGGAAAAGCCTCCAAGAGAGCGCTGCTCAGTGCGAACTCGCTTCTGAACTGCGTGCTAATGCCAATTTAGTTTTTGCTGCATTTTTTAAAAACAGTTGTTCAGCTAGCTTAAGACCTGACAGCCGTTTTCCCCATCTTGAGAAGCTTCCGTTCTGCCCGGACTCCCACTCTGCCATCAACCTTCACCAGGTTTTTCAGCTGTGCCTAATTCATTAGAAGCATGGCTGAATGCCACCTGCCATGACCAGCGCGACCTCCACATCTTCTGCACGTGGGTCACCACTTCCCCAGAGTTGCAGGAACGAGGCCAGGCAGCACGCGCAACGCTTCCCTACCTGTACTCTTGCTGACCCGCACAGTTCCCTTCACTGCCTCTAGGTTCACCTCTGACATTGTGACAAGGAACGGCATCTCGGCTTGGCTGCAGCCTCCTGCTGGCTACGGGCTCTGGGTTCCACTAGTTACCTGGCAAGGACTGCCCTGCTCCCACATCCACTACACCTGGAACTGTCCATGTCACCGTGGTGCTTCCTTCAACCCAAAAAGAAGTCACAACTGACTGTTGCAGCTTCTGGAAGGCTTGACCATTCCCAGTAAGAATCTGCAAACACCCCTGGCTATTGTAATGCAGGAGAGCTGAACAGAACTTCCTCAAAAACAAAGTTACTGAGGCAGAGTCTCATGATGCTGTTCAGACTGGCCTGGCCTGGAACCCACTTTGTAGCCCACACTTGCCTCAAATTCACAGCAATCCTCCTGCCTCGGCCTTCTGAGTTCTGGGGTTATAGGCATGTGCCACCATGCCCAGCTGTAAAGGTCATTTTAAGTTACTTCAGAATTACAGAAGTCTTCTAGAGGTGTGTTAGCACCCTTTACCCATCTTCTGTGGATACAGGCATCTTGAATAATCACAATTATCAAAGCTAGAAAAGTAATATTCGTAAAAGACTGTAACCTAATTTCCAGAACGTATTCAAGTCTTGGTTGTCCCACTGCCATTTTCTGAGAAGAGTCTGGAGGGCCTGGGCTAGCACCACACACTAGCTTGCCCCATCTCGGTCTCATCTAAACTCAAGGCAGTCCTCTCGGCTTCTTGTAGCCTTGCTACTTTGCAAGGATGTGAGCCGGCTGTTGGATAGACACACCCAATCCAGGCCAGTCTGATTCCTTGTATGGAACTCAGGTTGTGCGTGCCAACAAGACAGCCATGCACATCCACCCGTGAGTGGCGGGAGAGGACACGGGATGCCCGCAGCTCCTGGGGGTGGACCCGGGCGCTTGACTGGGACGGTCCTGCCCAGCACTTCCTGACTCCTCCATCTGTAACTGATGGTCCTGCTGCAGACACACTCTGCCCAAGCATAATCCCACAGCTGTCTGTACCTGCACAAGTACACTGTGCTTGCTAAGCAGTGGCATCTCACTTCCGCCTACGCACAACTGGTATTCTACCACAAGGAAGATCTTGTGCGCATTTGTTTATATCATTACGGCTAAGTATTTAGATACAAAACAATTTTCAAGAGTTTTGGACAGAATTTATTAAATTGTCTTCAAAAACACTGTGTGAGTGCTCCTCCAGCTACTGCCCGAGTCTGCCGCCTCTGCACCCCACACCCCACGCCACCAGTAACTACTTGTGGAACAAACACATCCCACGCGAGGGACCCACCGTTTCCTCTGCATCCTGCTGACTGCGCAGCAGCCCCTGGGTATCCCCACTGCTCAACTTTCTCATCTCTTTTTATATAACTTGGCACACTGTTCTCCTGCCATCTCCATCTGTGATGTTTTTATTCACTGAGGATTTGCAAAGTGATAACTTCAAACATTTTCAATTTCTTTGCCTTCTGACAACCAATGAAAACCTTAATAGTTGAATCAATCAATATTCTTTTGCCTTGTTGAAATGTTCCTTTCCAAAGAAATCCTTGCTCTCTTAGCCTGCTGATATGCCCACACTTTTAAACTTACGTCTCCAGTGTTTGTACTTAAGCTACTGGCGCATTTTCAGTGAGCTGCTGCATGCAGTATGAGGTGGAGGTCCAGCTCTGGTCTCTCGCCCATGAATACGCAATCATTCCAGCGCCATCTGTGAAGAAGTTTCCCGCACTGCTCAGAACAGTGGACCCCTTGTCTCTCTCTGGGCTGTCCACTCTGTCTCACTGCCCCGTGTCTCTCCAAGCCAGCCACATACGGCTCATTACTGTGCCTGCCGCTTTGCCATCAGTGAATCCTCCAGCCCGCTCTTGCTCTTCAACCGTCTTGGCTCTCTGGAGGTCCATGCCAGTCCCTGTGTACCTGAAGGCTGGCTTTGCTTTTGTTGGTGGTGGTGCATACTAGGACCTGGGCCTAAGACTGTCACGCTGAGCTACAACACCAGACCTTTTAATTTTTATTTTGAAACAAGGTCTTGGGCCGGGGAGATGGCTCAGTAGAGAAAGCGCTTGCCTGGCAAATGCCAAGCATCTGAGTTCAATCCTCAGTTCCACCAAAAGGAAAAAAGAAAAGAAAAAGAAATAAGGTCTTCCTAAGTCACCAAGTTCCCCAGGTTGGGCTTGAACTTGGGATCTTTCTGCCTTAGCCTCCTAGAGTGCTGGAACCTACCAAACATAAAACTATTTCCTTATTTCAATATGCTCCTTCTAAGTTCAGAAAACTTTAAACTTAAATCAATAAAAAAAAAATATTTCCCTTTTAACAAGTCATACGGGGAATAAGTGGATCCCTACCAAATGATACTTATAAAAATAGGTTCTACATGGGTATATGTAACTAGGAAAGTATTCTTATCAAAAAACATGAACTCTACAACTCTAGCTCTTTCAACAAATACAAGGCAGACTACCTACCTAGAGCCGGACAGCCTGACGTCATGTGAGATAAATACCACTCACCAACCCTTCACTGTACCGCTATGGTATCAATATACTACTGCCTACACCTTAGCTTATAAATCATGCAGCATAGCAGTGTAGTCCTTTTATTGTTTATCTAAGTTCTTCTTTGATTATCCTTACTAGAACTCAAATTTATCCGAAAGCAAAATTTTATTTGAATACATTTAAATAAATATCAGTATAAAACACAGATTTGTAAACATTTAGGCATAATAACATAAATATTAATTTATACTGCAGGTCGGCCCACAGCATACAGAAAAATAGACAATTATAATGGAATGGGGAGGAAATACAAAGCCACGAGGACAGAACACAGCCTTGCTGCCTACCCGAGCGCAGCTGCAGCTCCGCGGGCTCCACGCCCCGCGAGTCGGCGCCTCACTGCAAGCCTGGCAGCGCCGCAGCTCAGCGGGTGTGGTACTCCCTGAAACACTTGGCGTGGACGCCCTTCTGACACTTCTCGCACCGCGTGTTGGTCTGCGAGTGGCAGAGGGCGCAGCGCGTCCTCTTGTCCTGGTGGATGATCCAGTGCCCGATCATGTCGAAGCGGCTCTCGGTCTCCAGGCGCCGGCCCCGCCGGCCCTGCGAGGATGTGTCAGCGTTGCTCTCCAGGTACACGCAGGCCACGTACCTGCGGAGGGCCAGCAGGTCCACCTGCGCATCGGGGCAGCAGATCCTGTGCAGCTGCCACGCGTTGTTCAGGGCGGCATCAATGATGTAGCCAAAGAAGCTCGAATACCACTTCAGGCCCCGGATCTTCACCTTGTACTTGGCGATGTTCTGGTCCAGCCGGCCCACGCCGCCCACCTTCTCCTGATACAGCTTCACCAGCGATGGCTGGTGGACCTGCGCCCGCGCCCTGGCCGCACCCACGTGCCGGCGGGCCAGCCGCACGGGCTCAATGCCCACAGCATTGGAGCACACGTTGAGCATGCTGCTGCCGTGCCAGCGGCACACGATGATCTCCTCGCGCTCGTCCACTTTGTAGTCGAAGGAACCCCTCTTCATTTTCCTCAGCTCCTTGGGATCTTGGAGGGGGCACCGGTCTGTCCTGTGCTCACGAACTGTTCCTGTAGCCTTAATGCCCTTCTTCCTCAAAACAGACATCAATTTGACGCTCGTGAAAGCCTTGTCAAAAAAGATGTGGTAGGGCAGGAAGCCCCGCGCCTGCAGCGCGTCCACGAACCTGACGACCATGCTGCCGCCCAGGTCCAGGCCCCTGTCTGGCTTGGTGAACAGCGTGCCCTGTGAGGGCTCGAACCACACCAGGTAGCCTCTGCTGGTGGTGCCACACCAGATCCTGTGGCCCAGCCGCGCCGAGGGTGGCCGCCGCGAGCCGCGCGGCGTGAAGTACTCGCACAGGGACTCGCCGAAGCTGTAGAACTCCTCCAGTGGCGCATGCTTCTGGAAGTTGCAGTTCATGCGCACAATGAGCGGCCGGACCTTTGCAAACCGGTCGCTCTCGTCCAGCTCACTGTTGTCTGCAAAGTGTAGATAGGAGAAGATCAGCTCGAATCTGTCCCTGCGGATGGCGTCGGCCACGAGGTGGTGGTGGGAGTCCGGAGAGGTCTCCCAGAACATCCTCCTCCTGGGGTAGGAGACGTAGCCACTCAGAATCAGCACGCCCAGAACACACTTCAGCTCCTGGGCCGTGAGCCCCAGCCTGACGCTTTTCTGCCACGCGTACCGATTGGTCTCATTAACAATAAAATCAATCATTCCTTCATCAAAGAACAACTCAAAGAGGCCCACGGGACTCAGCTCCTGGCGCTTGAGGTCCTCGATGTGAGGGTCTGGCGCTATCCAGCTGCTGAAGTCCGGCCGGATGTCTCTCTTGGTCCAGACGCGCTGAGCCTCCATTCCCACCTTCTGCCTCTTTGGGGACGGGGGCAGCGCTAGCTCGTCGCTGTGCTCCCCGCTGCCCGAGCCCTCGGACACGACACGGGCATGCAGCACACTGCCGGGAAGCCAGGGCCCGCGCCTGCTGTCCTCCTCCCCTGAGTCCTCGTCAGTGAAGGTGCCCGCAGCATTGTCGGGAGGTGCAATAAAAATCTCCTTGGCACCGCCAGCGCTGGCCCCCTCCAGGGCACTCAGAACCTCCAGCAGCTTGGTGGCCTTGGCCTTGGGATGCACAGCTCCCCCGGGGGGGCCACCTCTGCAATGCAAGGGAACAAGTCAGCAGAGGCCACTCCGGACCTGGGCTAGCCTGTCTTGGTCACAGGGCTGGAAGGGGTCTCCAGGTCAGCGCAGACCACCTCTGCATGCGCTAGTTTTCAGAAGAGAGGCTCCCACCTCCTCGCCTCAGACAAAAAGAGACCCCCAGAAGAGCGCTTCCTTCAAGCAGGCTGGACACATCTGCCATCACTTGACAGTGACTTCCTTGGGAAACCTGGCTGCCTGGCACCTGCCCCTGGGGGCCCAGACCGGGGGGAACAGGGCGGCTGCTACTGCACTTTCCCCACCTCCCTCTTCGGTCTGCCTGACAGAGGACGCTTCCCCACCGGGCGCTCCCAGCGAAACTCTCATGAGCCAACCCAAGAACAGAGCAAGGCGACTTTCAGGCGGCTCCTTCCTTTCTGCCGAACCGCAGCCTCAGACCTCGCCCCGTGGGCCCGGGGCGACCGGAAATGAAGGGCTGCTCACTGCCCGGGCAGAGGGAGGACGCATGCAGGGCGCCAGCAGCAGCTGTGCAGCAGATGCGGCCCTCCCAGAGAGGGGCTGCTGACAGGCCGTCCACCACGAGAAAGGCCATCGAGGGGAGGGCAGGGCAGAGGTGTGGGGACCACTGCACAGAGCTCCAGAGGCCTGGCCAGGAGCACAGCGCCGGGATGTCCCGGGACACCACCTCCAACAGGAGTGGTCAGCACCAAGCTGCGCACATATCGCTCTGGCTCTGAGAGAGGCTGCGGGGCGTGGGCCCTCAGGTCCCACACTGGGGACCCAGCACCCCAGGGACCACGAGAGGCTGAGGTCCTGGTCATTCAAGCTGCATGGGCCCAAGAGACAGCTCTTGGAACAGCGACCCCCCCCCGCCCCACTTTGCTGCCGTCCCAGCCTCAGCACCCAGGCTCCACTCACCCCAGCTCCCCCAAATACCTCCGTCGAGCGGAAGTTCAAGCTCTGTCCCCTGGCAATCTGCCTGGGACTGAGGTGGCCCCAGATGACCATCAAAATCTCTGTCCAGAAGATGAGGAGAGCTAAGTGAATTTTGTATCAAGCGGACCCACAGGCACCACACACTGGGTCAGTCTTATCTCCTGCCTTCTCCCTCCCTCTCCTCCCTTCCTCCTCTCTGCTCACTGACACTATTTTTAAGGCCAGCAGGACCCAGGGCTAAGCTAACAGTGTCCCTGACCAAAGGCCCTCCTGGGAGGGCTCTCCTACCTGGACACAGATGCCATGCTGGGTGAGGAATGAGCCTGTGTGCCCTCAGCGTCCAGGGAGCTGCAAGACAAGGAAGTCAGGCTTTAGAAGCAAAGCCCTAAGCTGCAAAGCCACGGCGTCTTTACCACCTCTGTGCAAACAGCTCCTGCTTAAGGCTCATGCCCAGGCAGAAGGGAGCAGACGGCACACACGCAGGAAATGCTGTCGGACCAACCAGCTACTTAGAGGAGTGGTCATCTCAGCTCTCACCCCAAATACTCACCAGCTAAGCAGGCCAGCGCCTACCAGGACCACAGACATGCCACTGAGCAGGGCAGGCCTGCGCACGTGGGGTATTTAAGGTCACACACCCAATTCCCACTAGAGGGCAGTGCCACACCTCAGCCTCCCACATTGTGCAAATGAAACCTTTGCCTGCCATTGCCCAGGGTGGCAGCTACTGTTTTGGACCTGCGCCACTGGAATCTACTGGGTGACAGAAACAGGCTGTACCAGAGCTGCCCAGCATGGCAGCCACCAGCCACACGTGCCTATGAGCACCTGAAACAGGGCTGATGTGACTGAGACACCAAGCTGCTGGTGGTAGGCAAGTTCAACTCATGTTCATTCAAATAGCCACCTGCACCAAAGGTATTACTACACAGTGAGGCTCTAAATATACTCAAACAGAACCATGGGAAAGGAAAGCTTTTAAACATTTTACATATTAATGAAACCCAGAAAAGGGAGGAATTTTTTTTCAATGTATTTGGTACGGATCTCACTACACAGCTTGTGCTTACAGCGATCCTCCTGTTTTCAGCCTCCCCGGTGCTGGGTTACAGGTGTGCACCACCAAGCCCAGACTTAGTGACTGGCTCAGCATGCGCCAGGGCAGGGCCAGCAAGGCATGTGTGCCAGTGATTGAACCCTGGTCCCTGTACTTATGAAGCATGTCCTTAGTCCACTGAGCTATCTCGCTGGCCCAAGGGAAGACTTTCTTAAAGAAAATGAACATTTAAGGAAAATGGATCAATTAAGCCTCACAAACTCTAGCAGGCGGCCTGCAGGGCAGTTCTCAAAGGTCCTCCTCCTCCTCCTTGCATTCACAACCTGGAGTGACCCCTCCTCCAGGGCCCAGCCTTGTGACCTGCTTTTCACAGACAGGATGCGGTCAGTGTGCCAGCAACATACCCTGTTCCACAGGGGCTTCTGTCTGCCTCTGTCTCCCTTTCTCTCCCCTCCTCTAACTCTGAGGGAAGCCAGCTGCCATGCAATGAGCCCACGGGCAGGGAACTGCCCGAGTTTGGCCCCCACTGCGGGGAACCACGGCACCAAACCTCCACACCACAGCCGACACCCCTTAGGGAATGGAATGCTGAGGGGCAGACAGTCTCCCCACTCAGCCAGGCAACTATGAGCCTCGGAAACTCAACCAAGCCACACCAAGATTCCTGACTCTGCAGCCATGACACCTGACAGTCCTGCTGCTTTCAAGTTCTGAGCTTTGGGGTGAGTCTTGATCCAGCAATGAGAATTAATACATCTACCAGCAGAACACCTAAGACAAAGGCCGCAGCCTGCTGGATACATTCACCGTGCACACAGCCAGGAAGCAGCCAATCTAGCACACTATGTGAAGAATTCCCAAAGCCAGTGAGAGAAACAGGCCTTTACCCACTGAGAGGAAAGTGTAAAAGCAGGGAGAGGGGAGTTCACAGCGGAACCCTAAATGGTCACTAAATTCTTGAATTGAAATCAGAAAAATGTAAATTAAAACCACAGGAACCAGCCACCTACACTGATGGAGCCACACATCTGCAAGCACAGGGGCTGTGAGCTGCTCCCCCGCACCTCCGTGCACCAGCCAGGCCTGAGGGGGGCGAGGAGGAGGACAGCCTCACCATAGCCCGGCTACAGAGAGGCATCCCGGCACCCACTCTCGTCCCCCACGTGGGAGTGGGCGGCAGCAGCGAAGCCCGGGTCAGCTCTGCAGGCTGATGCTTCCCTTCTGGACACGAAGCCTCCTGCGCATTCTCTGTGTCTGGCCTGGGTCACCTGCACTGGCAAGGAGAGCTCAGCCCCGCTGCCCACGGCCCGACTCCCTCCTGGCCACTCGTCCTGAGACCTGCCCTACCTCAATGCTATCCCTGACCAGCATGGTGAGCACAGGCAGGCGGTACAAACCAGGGCAGGGTCAGGGCTCACTGTCCCCCTGGGAAAAGAGCAGATGGGGTACAAAAGTCCTGCACTATGCAGGTCTCTACCTCAGGGTTTCTAGCTGTCCTACCAAAGTCATCTGTAACTACTTGGGCTCAGAACCAAACTCAGATTTCCTCCAACGTAAACTGTCTTTTCCACCAGTAAGTAGTACAGCAAACATCCCACAAGTTCCAAAAGAGCAAGCCCACTATCTAGCACCCAGGCCGCTCTGGGGAATTACGGCACCAGCAATACTACAATCTCTGTGCAGCCGTCAGCCTTGCCAGGCATCCCATCCGGTGGCCAGACACTGTACAGGAAGATGCGGACAGTACATGACTCACGACAAGTGGCTGAACACCAAAACAAGTGTACATGGCAGTCCACTGCATGTCCACACCACCTGAGCCCCAGGGGATACACGCACAGTCCTAGCCAGTCTCACTTCCCCACAGAGTCCCTCCTAGCCTGCAGCTTAGCTGTCACACTGCCTATGGGCACCACCACTCCAGGTCCCTTCTGCAGTCACTCAGAGTGCCCGCCCCAGGCCAGTCCCTTGGCAGTGTCTGCTCCAGGCCAGTCACTCTCTGCCTGCTGGGTAAATACAGCGTGCACTCACCGGGAGGCCCAGGCATCATCAGTCCTGTCCACCATCCTCCCAGGACTGCTCAGGAAAGCAGATGAGACTCCAGCGTCTCCTAAAAGGCTGAAAGGGAACCTCGATCTACCTTCCCCATCTCCCTGCTCTGCTCCCTAATCGGCTCTAACAGAAGGCATCTCAGGTCTCGCCTGTCCCCCAACTCCAGCGACCCTTCCCAGGCAGGCATCACCTGTCCCCATCCCCAACCCTCACTGCAGAGACCTAGGCCTTGAGCACATGGTGGGAAAGTGGCCCCTAGAGTCCTCCTTCTCCCTGTCAGGGATGGACCGGCGACACATTGAGCCTTGTCACCCGCCGGGAGGAAGATGGGTGAGGCAGTAGCCAGGGTAAAGGGAAGATACGACTTTACCAGGAGAGAAGGCAAGGAGGCGAGCGGGCTGCACATCATTTGCATTTGCTCTTTTCGTCACTGTAAGAAGACACCTGGTGCAGGCTCGCGTGCCGGCTGCAGGCAGAGCACCAGCAGGTCTGCACTTACAACACGCTTATTCCAACTGCAGTGCACAAAACAGCGAAGACACCATGACAGGGACAGGGACGGGGACAGGAAATGCCCTGGATGATGCCACCTGGGGCAGGAAGGGGAATGAAACAAAAAGGCAAGCCTGGTGGGATGGGGCACGCTTGTAACCAGCGCCCTCAAGGGCAGCATGGCGGCAAGATCACAAGTTCAAGACTGACCTGTGCGATTGCAGGCCTTAATGAAAAACCGTCGCAAACTACAAAACAATAAAGTGGCTGGATGTAGGTTAACGCTCAAAAGAAGA
>NDGM011108566.1:0-22896 GCA_002564305.1 Octomys mimax | reverse complement strand
CTTTCCTCTTTGGCCCCATAATCTCCTTGATCAGAAAATTTGGGACACTACTGAGTTACAGTTTGTTACAGTACAGATTCTTTTATGTCCTGATACCTCACTGACCTCAAAGGGCTAGGGCCAAAATGTTATCTATCCTTGTAGCCTTTCTTTTTCTCTAATTTTTTCATCTTCAAACTTAAATTGTTAACCCCTTAATTTTTTAGTCTGCAAACTTAAGTTGTTAGGGTAATGATATTATTACCCTAAAATTAGGCTGTTGAGCATAACATCAGCATCTCTCTGAATATCAAACACCATAACATGGAACAGGTATTTTCAATCAATTTTTGATAGTCTAAACTTTAAATCTGTACAGAATGGACACAATGGGGATTGAACTGTGGTCCCTGCCCCTGCCTAAGCAGGAGCTTTAGTCTACTGAGCTATCTGTCCGGCCCTAGTTTTATTTTTAATAAAAAAAAATTAACAACATAAACTTTAGATAAAAATGGCAGAATCTAAACTGGTTCAGCATGAGTCAATGATTTAGTAAATGGAAAACTGTGTAGCTGAACTGTGCTTTCAAATTTTACTTTTAGTGTCAGTTTAGAGGGCTTGCTATCACTTTGCCTATTGTTGTTTCAAGAAAACGCTTATCGAATTCTTATTTCTGGCTCAAGTCTCCAGCAGCGACTGTTTGGTCATCACAGATGAGCACCATGTAGTCTCTGAACGTAATCATGTTTCAATTATAAAATAAGACTAATGACATTTTCTTTACTTACGTTGAAGGATTAATGCCACATGACGTATGAGAATGCAAAACAGGTAGGATGTGGTGAGGACAGCTTAGCTTAAGTAAGGCACTCCTGCTTCTTGACAGATTTATTAGATCCATGGTACCCTGGCGCACCTACCTGACTTAATACCACATTGCTTTGATGTCAATAGTATACAGTATTTATTTTAATCCTCAAATTTCAGCAGTGGGTACGTGATGAAGGATAAATTACCCCTGTGACCATTTAACAGCTGCCATTATTACTTGATATGTATTGTGTACCCAATAAATGGCTGCTGAAAATTTTCTCTTACAAATAACTTTAAGCTGAGTATTAAAATTCAGGAAAAGGAAAATCAAGAATGTTAATCAAAGAAGGCTACCGTATGCTGCATAACAAACTGCAGTATTTATATGTTGTATCAACACAGACAGTTTGCTGCAGGTCTAGCTCACTCTCCAGAGCAGCTCTCTTGAATACTCCAGCCAAATCAGCTTGTCATTTTTTTTTAATGTTCCTCATTAGATAAGTGCTTTCATGATTGTATGGTAGCAGAAAAATATATTGGAAAATTCTCCAGCTTCAAGTTTGAGCTTCTCTGAGGAAGTAATCATAGTTACTTTGTTCAAATTTTGTTTCATTTCATTTAGCTAAAGCAACTCATAAACCCCATCCTAACTGCAATGGAGTAATGAAATGCACTGTTGCATTTGCCTAGCAGGAGCAGTGGATCAACTAGCAGCTACCATGAAGGAGGCTTGTTTGTCTTCCACCTCAACCTAAAGCTCTCTACTGTATACCAATGAATTAGTCAGCTTCCTTGTCTCTGAAATATAGTACCTAAGAATCACAATATAAACATAGAAAGGTTTGTTATTTGTTTGAAGTCATGTATCATTGTGATATCCATGTTTGTAGCTTCATAACCTATAATAACTAAACTTCAGAAACAGCTTAGATCCTCATCAACAGAGAAGTGGATTAAAAGTGAGGTATATATGCTCACTGCAGATTTTTCAGCTATAAAGTCAGATGAAATGTGATTTTCATGAAAATGGATGGAATATGGAATTACAGTTTTAAGTGAAGTAATTCAGACACAGAGAATTAATTATCACATGGCATCTCTTATATAAGAAACCTAAAACATAAATAACATGCAAAATAAAGGAGGGATGGTAGGAAAGAGGAAGCAGACTTTGTAAAGATAGGATAGGAGACGAGAAGAAGGGAACACAGTAAAGGGGTCATGGAAAGAAGGAAAGGCTTAATTTTCCTCATGGTTCCAGAAAATTCAGTCCGTTGTCAGGTGGCTCCAAGGCAGGAACACTGCAGAAAAGCATGGCAGAGCCGTTAGCTCATGACACCCAGGAAGCAGAGCAGGGAGAGCGGCAGAGGAAACGAGGCCAGGACCTCACACAGCAGCCAAGCGTGTCTGTGCCCTCGCGACCCATCCAGTCACGTTCAAATGTGCAGCTACCTAAATTGTGCTTCTCAGTCCAATCAAATCTACATGTCGCAGTTTTCAGAAATGAAAAGTCTGTTGGCTTTATGTGCAAGTTTTATCTACTTGCTTGCAAGTCAGATCGTGCCACTACTTGCTAAAGTTTTCAAAGTTCTGGAGCTGCTGCATTATGGTCCCAGTTAACCACAGCTAATTCACTCTACTAGCCCTGGCTCTCCTATCACACACACTTTTTAAACCTTATTTTTTGCTTTGTAAATTTTTTACATACAAACTCCTTTACACATTCTAAACTTATTCATATCTAATACTGTGCCCTTTGGGTTCTGGGTCGAATAATCTAATCTCAATGTACACATTGCTAATCCGTCATATATTTCATATACTCATGACTATGATAGCCTTTAGTCAGCCCATTCATAATGCAGGGTATCACCCACAACAGATCATCTTCAGTCCATCCTCACTTGATCTCATGACCTTCATGGAATTTATTAAAATTTAATGGTATCTTATATACTTGTATGCTTAATTATGTCTCTCATTGCTACCCCCCTCACCCACTTAACAGTGTGAGGTATAAAATCTACAAAGTAGCAGCATCATCTATTCTCCAGCTTAAACAGTGTCTGGCCCCTAATATGTATTTAATCAATTTTGCTTTAAATGAATTGATTCTCTTCAATTTAGAAAATACGCCTTTTAAGGTTGGAAACCTCTTCTACCCAGGACCAGATAATAGATGTTCATAGATTTGTGCTGCACACTGTCTTTGTTACAACTATTCAACTTGTCATTCCTGCCAGTATAACTCAAACATACCCACAGAAAGTAGTTTTATTAATAAAAGATGGCAGTGAATTTGGCTTGAACCTCATCATATATGATAGTGTTACTGGGCATGGTGAGTGGCTGAGATACTTAGGTCTTTGACAACTGATTCTTAGAAGCAAGGGTAAAAGTCTTGGTTCTTCCACCAACAGCTTCAAGTGTCAAAACCTTCTGTAAAATGGAGCTAGTGGTGGAATAGACTGTCCCCAAGAACTGAGATTTCATAAAAGTGCTTAAATATTGTATATGGTATATATAAAAATATAAATATTTATATTATGTTTAACAATAAATCCTTATTTAAAAGGTATTTAAAAGCTAAGGGACAAATAATGATGGCCATGGAAGTAGGGATGAAGAAACAGATGTAAATTAAAAATTTCAACAAGGGAAACTGGAATTCCCAGGTGACAAAACATATCACATTGATGTATATCACTACCTGCCCCCACTTCTCCATTTATAGAAATTCCAGTTATTATTTCAGAACAGGTTTTAATTGAACAGCTTTGATCAGCTTTTCAAATTCACTAACACCTTTAATTATTCCATTAATAATTTTAGACAATGTAAGGCCTGGCCTCTTTAGTTCTGTTCACTGTTTACACATTCATATGTTAGACTGCATTATGAAATCTTCGAATGCAAGGATAGTTTCTGTTGTTATCTGGTTCCTTGTTTTTGTCATTGTATTTTCCATTGCACTTCGCACAGTGTCTTGTATATATTTTGTATTATTTTTAAAGTATTTTCAAAGTTTAACTGGCACAATAATTATACATATTTATGGGGTATAATATAATATTCAATACATATAATAAGTAGTGATTAAGTCAGTAATTAACATATTTGCCTCGTGAAACCTGTATTATTTCTTCAGCTTTGGCACACTCAGAATCACGTCTACTTTAAAACATAGTTATCCATCTGCACTATAAAACATACATTATTCCCCCATACAAATGCACCTCTGTACAAAGTAACTACACCTGGGCTGGGGAGATTACTCAGTAGAATAAGCGCCTGCCTGGGAAGTGCAGGGTCCTGATTTCAATCCTTGGTACCATCAAAAAAAAAAAAAAAAAAAAAAATCAAAATAACTATACCCTCTCCTTAGCCTCCTCTACTGGAAGTCTCTGATGAACGATTACTCTCAAGTTCCATGAGATCAATATTTTAGCCCTCATGTATAAACGAGAGTACAATATTTGTCTATCTGTGCCTGCCCTGTGTCACCTCATAATGGCCTATTCTTGTCGGAATGCCCTCTAGGTCCATGGTATTTCAAATGACAGAATTCCATTCTCTGTGACGGCTAAGTAACATTCAATTGTTTATATTCCCCGTTGCCTCAGTGCATTCCTCCTTCCATAAACTTCTTGGCTAACTCCACCTCTTCGCTATTGCAACCTACACTGCAATAAACAGAGGAGTAGCCATGTCTCTTCAGCAAACGGGTTTTTATTTTGTTTGAATATAAAGTCAGTAGTGACATTTTGGGGCCTCACAGTAGTACTATTTCTAGTTTCACCAGCAAAGTCCCCTCTGGGTTAGGGTGGACGCTAGGCGGAGAGGAGGGGGAGGAAATGCTGTGCGCCTGCTTCCCTTCTTCAGCAACTTAGCGTGCGTCTCCCTGCTTTGGGACCCCTCTGCCGCCTCCTCATCGCCCTCTGGTGTTCCGCCTCAGGTACTCCAGGGAAAACGCAGCCGAGCACCTGCATTTAGCTGTCTTTCCACCTTCATTCTCTCTCAACTTTATCTATTTTTCTTTTTGTTTTCTTCTTTTAAATTTTTGCTTCATAGCCGCTTTATTAGGAATAATTTTAAAGCAAAAAATTATTTGTATTAGTTAAAGTTTAAAAAAAAAAAGTAAAAACTTAAGACTGGCGAAATAGCTCAGCGGATTAAAGAGACTACAAGCAGGCACCGGGGCCGGGGATTCAATCCCTGGGCCTGCCAGGCCGGCCCGGCTCCCGTGGCGAACTGAGACGGCAAGTGAGACTGGGAGTGATGGTGCGGATGCAATCCCAGCTCTTGGGAGGCTGTAAACAGGCTTATCACTACAACTCCGATCTAGTAGTGAAACCCTGAACACCCTGTACACGCTCCCCTAAAACAACAAAAAAATTGCAAAACTTATTTTAGCTAACACATGAAAGCAAATATTACATATCCGTGATGCACCATGTGATCGTGTCTCTAAACATGTGTTGCACTGTATAGATCTTAAGTCAGGATAAATGTGTCTATTACCTAAATCATTATCATTCTTTAGAGTTAAAAAAAAAATCTTTAAAATGCTTTCTTTTAGATTCTAAAAATGTGCAACATGTACTTACTACGGTCACCCTGCCATGCAATAGCACACTAGAAATTCTTGCTCCTTTCTGAATTAAGTCTTATGGAATGGCTAAAGGGATTACATGGATGACTTTTCAAAATAGAATTTCAACTTTCACTTCCTGTAGTCCTCAGAATAAAATATGCACAGATGAAGCCCTGTATCGTTAGCAGCGCTTTGTGATTAGACTTGTGTTCTGTCCATAACATCTGTTTTCAGTGCCGCAGCATCCTTTTGGCTGCGGTGTGCTAGTGCACTGGGATATGTCTTTATCCACTCTCTATTCCACACCCAAGGGGAGCCCATTGCCTGCCTCATGTGATCCTCGGAAACATAAAAATAGCACAGAGATGAGTTCTTATGTATGATAAGCAAAAGTAACAGACCGTCTTGATGAAATGTCACTAGCCACATGAGGCATGACCAGATGTGCAATGTGAGACCTACCATTGAGTGATAAAGAACTCTGCTCTAAGTCAGACTGGTCCTCTTGGGAAATGTTTATTTTTAAATTTAAGTGGAAAGCAAAAATAAATAGATGTTTAAAAACTACTTGGTTTAAAAGGCAGTGTGCTCACTTTCAAGTGGTTTGAAAAGTAAAGCTTACTACAGACAAACTTGCATGCAATCTCTATTCTTTGGTTTTGGATTTTTATTTTATGTCAAGGAAAAGGGAATTTTAAAGAGGTGATCCTACCACGATAGATCTTTGGTATTATTTTATTATTGCAAAATTTGTACAACCTTGTTTAGATTATACTAAAAAAACAAAATGATTTACAATCTTAGACAATCATCAACATCATAAATTTTTCATGTTTTCTTTTAGTACATTTGTACATCTCTGGTTTTAATGGACTATTTCAATAAGTTATGAAAACTATTGACTTCTGTCCCAGTCTGGTTTCCTCATAGCCTTACACCACCAGCACTTAGCCATGAGTTTCACTGTACGAGGAAAGAAGTTAGATTCTGCTCTGAAACCCAATAGCAAAAGTCAGTCCTTTGGTTTTATGCTATATGTTCATGTTTCACAAAACATGAAAACAATCTTTAAAAATTTAGATTTGAACCCAATTTCATAAAAGAACAATTTAAGTGAATTTCTGTAGCTACTAATTAACTTATCCTGATCGAGCCCTGCTGATTTAGATCAAAGATAGCCATTATGGAGCTGGCAAGATGGCTCAGTGACTAAAGTGCCTGCTTAGGCAAGTGCTGGGACTGTGGTTGGATTCCCTGCACTACCACATGCCTCACCAGCCCCACCACCAGGGTGGGCTGAGCCAGCCAGAGTCCAGGTGTACGGGCACACACCTATAATCCTAGTGCTGGGGAGACTGAAAGCAGGAGGATCATCACAAATCCAAGCTGCATAGTGAGACCCTGTTCAATAAATAAATAAATAAATAGAAGGCCATTGTGTCTCAGATGGTCTCAATACATGGACTGCAGTCATGGAACAGGTCTTCTGCTCTGGGTCTACCAGCCAAGGACAGAAGAAACAGGGAAATAGAGTTTGAAGTTTGAAAACAAATATTGGAGACATTCTCCATCTATATTTGGAGACCAACTACAAAAGATTAAAGAGAAGGTGATTTGCAGCAGTTAAATGTTGGGAGTCAGCCCTAGACTATTAGTGGAAGTACCATATTTGCCACAGATTGCAAGGCGGAGCCATGGTGGTGAAGAACTATGGCAGCACAGCATGGAATACAGAGTAGGCAGTGGGCATTCAGGTAATGGGGCCAAATCAGATCTCACGGTTCCTGGCTTTGCCTAATGTTTAAGAGGTCGGGAAGTTTGATTTGTTCTTTCCAGTTACATAAAAGATCCAAGAAGACAATGATAGGAGGAAACATAATCCCCTATCCAGAATAGGAACAGAACCATGCCATGACTGGTGAACTCATAACTGGACCAGTGAGTGAGGATATACACACAGTGCTATAGCCAGCAAGTGGAGACCGAGAGCCAAAGAACAAGTTGCAGTCTTATGAGTGCTCTTCCAAGAGATGTGCAATAATATTTTATCCATTAACAGCCATTCTGTTTTTTCTTCTTTTATGAACCCTAAAATTTTATTGTTCTTACATAAAATTTTAGCAGAGTGTCCTCAATCTCTTCCCCATTGATGGCTCATTGTTTAAGTAATTATTTTTGGCATCTCTTTACTATAAGCTCAAAATCGTCTTGAAGTGATTGTGAGTTCTCATTTTATGTTTTTATTACTATTATTTTTATTTGTTGCTTTCATTAGACAATCGGACAATGAAGCATCCTCGCTTTAGACTCAGAAAGTCTGGTCTGAATCTTGGCTCTAACACTTTCCAACTGTGGGACTTTGAGCAAAACACTCATCTTCTCCATGCTAGATGAGCTCATGAACAATGATATACTGATTACTATCCAAATATATGTTTTTTATACTTTAAAAAACTACTGAGTATGAACTGTGGACTGGTTTTATTTCTGGTAAAAGGATAAAGAAAGGATCATTCAACAAACATAAGCTATATATATATATATACATATATATATATATAATATTGCACTTTCTAGATAGAAAGATGATGTTTCTTGATTGTCAGATATGAAGAACAAAATTCAACTATTAGCATAATCTCTAAATATTGCATACCTTATGTAGCATAACTTTATATAAGATGACAATACTGATCAGTGTTAATTTGCATCATTTTTGTGCTTTCTTAGTAGCAAATATTTGCCTTGCTTGGACATTGATAAACACTCTCACTATACAGTTATCTAATTGACACAGTGCTTGATTTAAGATTCTACAGTCCGAGAGCAAAATTAACTGACTCAGAGAAGTATCCAACCTCTGACCTTGGCTTTCTTAGCATTGTGTGCTGACTAATCATGCTGACCAACAGCAGAATTTCAGTCTATGCAGCTGATGCTTCCCCAGGACGTCTATTTCCAGGCACCTTAATATCTATTTCCCAGAATCTCTCTACCTCTGGGGGAAAATGATTTGGATATTTCAGTCAAGCTTAATGCATTTCTATTTAAGGATCTGATGTCTGGTAAAAAATAATATCTTTATCATTTATTTAATACATAAATGGTTCTTTTTTTTATCTGATTCCCCAAAGCTTGGCAAAGCACAGGCTGTCCATTAATCACTTTGCCCTTTAGTGAAGTGCAGCCATCTAGTCTGTGCAGGTTGCAGCTTGGTCAGTCGGGCATTGGCCCAACTCAATAAAAACTTGGAACTGGAGTCTTTTTAAGGGCATTATCATTGCCCTCCATTGTAGGTAGAGATGATGGAATGCAAGCAATACACAGAGATCATTTTCCCTTAGCTATAGCCATCGTATAATAAGATCAGCTTTGGGAAAGGACACATAGGTTTAACGGGGCAGTGATAAACCCCAGATGATACCCTCTGTGGCTTTTTCCTTAGTTCTGATACATCTAAGGCCCTAATATGATGATTCTCTCTTACCCCATTCTGAGTATATCTAAAATAGAACTTGCTTTCTTCCCTGAACCCTAATTTTCTCACCATGAACTTTCTATTAACAGGGCTATTCTCTAGGTTTTATTCTATGAAGGCTCTGATCTGCATTTCTTTTTCATCTCTGATTTTCACTGGTCAGCACCTACTGCTGCTACTCTCTCTGCATCTCCTGATGTCCTTGTCACTAACTGTGACTGAATTAAACTTACAGTTACTTCTGGGACTTCATTAGCAATTAGGCCACTAGGTCACTATTGTTCCAAATATCTCTGTCTACGAATAGATGACTTGAAATGTTCTTGACCTACAATCACAATTTCTCTGAGCTAGAAAATATTTTTTTCAATCAATAGACATGTTTGTTTTTGACTATCGAGGCTGATCACAGCATGACACCATTTTTCCCAAGTGTTAATTCCAACTATTTTTCAATATCTTTCCCTATAGCCTTCTGCCTTTGCATAGGTTCTTTCACTTGAAGTTCAAATCCAATTTCTGTCTCACACATTTATTCAAAGAAAGCATTTGAGTAACTCTTATTGGGACATTTAAAGTATATTGGTCATCTCCAGCCTCCTAAATTTAATAGTATAAACACTATCAAGAAAATAGCTTCATATCTCAAATCCCAACCCACTAGGGTACCCTGCTCATTGTCTCAAAAGCTGGAAGTAGCAATAAATAATGCTGAGGTTTATATCTCTCAAACACTGCCCTTTATGAGGACTTCGACTTCATACAAAGTAATGGAAAAGCTCACATGCAGTTGCTGTGATGTGTGAAAGCCTGGCCTCCTTCTCACCTCCAGAACATCTCCGAATGCCCATCTGCCACAGCCTAAGAACACATGATCCTTTCTACAACTCAAAGTTCATCTTTGTCCTCAACCTGCCTCCTTTCTCTCCATGTAGGTATATATTCATGCTTTCTCTAATAAATCTCCTATGTGCAAATATATCTGAGCTGTGCCCCGGAGACCCTCCCAGAAGCATTTCCTTTAAGATGTCAACCTATTTTTGCAGCTTTAAATGGTTGTACAGGGTCTGCTAAAAACAAACAAACAAACAAACAAGACCTTCCATGCACACTTTACGAAAAGAAATACTTGCATGAATATTTTAATACTAAATTTACTGATATATTAGGAGATTAGTACAAGTTGCTTTTTAGCTCAACAATCAAAATAGTGGTTATTAGTTTTTAGATATTTGTTACAAAAGTGAGCAACTGCCTGGTCACTGAGATAGCTGCACATCATTTTCAATTTCTTCTCTAAGAGTCAGCAGTGCAGTGTGTTTTCTATGATATATGACATTCTCCATGGTCCCCCAAACGAGGGTAACACTATGTATAGAAAAACATCACAGTACTTTCCTTTAACCTGAAGTGTGCATACATTTTTCTAGTGAACTCAGTATTAGTCTTGACTCAAGGAAATCAGAAGTGTAGTCACATTTTAATGGGCAGAGGTGGGGATAGCATTTATCATGTATCAACAAATCAACATTAGCTGTTATTTTGACTGCACAAATTATCCCTGTTGCAGTTAACTTAAAATATTCTTGAAATTGACAAATACAATTGCTGTTTCTCTTAATTACCTTGCAACTCAAGACTAAAAGAATCTGGCATACAGCATTGCGAAGTGCCTAGCATTACACTGAATGCTTTTCTTTTTAAAAAATAAAAATTTAAACATGCTTTTCTTCCTTTTGATGTCCTTGTGGTTTTTTCTCTATTAGTATAGACCTTGTTGTATAATGCATATGTTGCATCATTTCAGATTTACAAAAGTTGAAAAAACTATAAAAATTGCCACATGTTCTACCTAGTTTAGCCCAATGTTAAAAATTTATGTCATTCTTAGCTTTATCATTACATCTCTCTTTATCACTAACGTGACTTGTCCTTCCATGATATTCCCTCTTGTGATTGCATAGGAGGATGAAAATTTCTCCAGGATTAAGAAGTGGGTGATAATTCTGTAGTTTAAGAGCTAATGAAAACTGCTATCACTTTGACACAGAAGAAACTTCAGAGGAACTGGCACTCCTTAAGTATAAAATAGTCTACATTTAAACAAATTTGGGTCCCTTACCCAATTTGGAGATAGGCATAGAAAACACTAATAGGGAAAGGAAATTAATTCCTCAAATCAGGAACGAAAATGCAAAATTTAAGTCTTAGAAATCAAATTTACTATATATTTCATCTGTATAAAGTCAAAATTTGTCACTTGGAAAGAGAACTTTACCAATATCATAGCCGTATGTCCCAAGATATCTGAAACAGTGATGCTTTCTACAATATGGATAAATTTCAAGAGTATCATGCTAAGTGAAAGAAGCTAGACACAATGGCCACCTATTTTATGATTTTGCCCATGTTACATTTTGCAAACAGTTAAATTCATAGAGACAGGAATCAGGCTGGTGGCTGCTGATAGATGGAAGGAAAGAGGAATAGGCAGTGACTGATTCATGAGTGTGAGATTGTTTTGCACATGTTCAACATTTATTGTCAAATATCTATTTAATTTAATCATTTGAAAAATAAGCAATGTCATTTATCATTGATGAAAGTGTTGGAGACACCATTTTGTCATTTTTTTTTGTGAGCAGCATATATTTATTGAGAGAAAGAAAGCTCCTGTCCAAGAGAGGGACAGGAGGGGGCGCCGAGCAGGTAGTTCTCCCATTGTGTCATTTTTGAATGGATAAATTTGTCAAATGTTTGAAAATAATATGAATATTCAGACCCATCCATGTGTTTTTCACCTTGTGAAAAGTAAGGGACAATTTTTTGCATTTATAAGTATTACATTATCCTGTGGAGGACAAGTGAAGAAGATCACTGGGATTTTTAGATCAGCCTTGCCTACAAAGTGAGCTCAAAGCCATACTGAATGCTGTAGCGAGACCCTATCTCAAAAAAAAAAATAAATAAACGAACAAATAAATAAATAGATAATTTTTAAAATGAATATCAATCATATTATTAAGCAAAAAACACTTTAAATACTTGCCCTAGTTTTCAAAAAGCATTTTCAGTTTTGATAATAGTTGATGCAATATGTCGACTCGAGATCTTTACAATATTAACTAAGAGACTCAGCAGGAAGCCAGGGTCCTTACATTGTACATTGCAAACATGCTCACCCTGTGCAAGAGGAGGGCATGGAGATGGTGTGAGTGCTACGCCCACTCTGAGGGGAGTCTTTTACAATATAAGGGAGGAAAAGAGCCCCCCACCACCACTTTTGCTGTCTTTTGTCACTGTTGCCACCCTGCCTTGGAGCCAGCTAATTATAGACTGAAACCTCCACAAACTGTGAGCTCAGTAAAGCTTTCTTTCCTTCATTTTGTGTGTCAGCTATTTTGTCTCACTAGTGAGAAAAAATTAACTGATACAGAAATTTATACCAAGAAGTGGGGTTCTTGCTGTGACCATACCTGGCCATGAGGTGTAAGAGCCTTTGGGAAAAGCTTGAAGGAAGACTTTGGAAAACTTCAGAGATGTCTGAGAAAGAAGAGTGGGAAGGCCTTAGGCTGCATGGTATGGGAAATTTTGGTCAAAGCTCAGAAGGGCAGAAATCTGTTAGAAATCCTGTTGGTAAAGACCAGACTCCAGATGTTTCTTCTGGGAAAGAATGCATTGGCTGCTAGACTCCAAATTATGTGTGTTATGCCTTGGCAAAAAGTTTGTCTGCATTTTCTCATGTCCAGAGACTTTATCTGAGATTGACAGTAACAGTGATTGACTAATTAATCTGGCAGAAAAAAAAATTCAAGGCAGTTGAATATTGAGGCAGATATGTGTTGAGAATCAAGAGCGAAGAGCCCAGAAGGATGATTTTAAGTGTGAGTTTGACCAGAAAGGAAGCTCCAGTCAAACTGCACATTACAAAGATGGAGCTGAGGCTATATCAAGTGCTGAGGTGGAACAGAATATAAAAGATGGCCTGAGAGCATCACAAGAAGCAGAGAGTCTCTATACTTTTCAGCCTCAAAACTAAAAAAAGCAGAAGACTTTGCTTTGTGGAGAAAGTTGTAGAATACATGTTCCAGAATGGTGGCAGCACTGAAAATTTGTTCATTAGAATTGGATTCTGAGTTCCCAGCAATCCAGGCAATCAATCCCCACAGTTGAGAGACAGGAAAGTCTGGTTACTTCTCCAGCTGACAGCAAACCTTGGCATAATCCACATCCTGCTGGTTTTTAAGGGTATGCAGAATGCAGGAGTTATGGGGTTAAAAGAGTTTACACCTCTATTTTAGAAGGCCTAGAAGGCCAGGTAGTGTGCCCACAAGAAGATAATGTGAAGCTGTGAGTAAGAAGCCAAAGGTGCAGTGGAGACCAGAAGCCAAAAACATGGATTGCCTATGAAAAGCTACAAGGGACCTAAGAGAGAAGCCGTGGGAGCTAAAACCACCAGAAGTGCCATAGGGGTGGTGCCACTCAAGCCCTTTGGAGTTCACTATTTGCTACAGATTTAGATGTTGGACATGGAACTACATGTGTTAATGTTTTCCCTGCTGGATTTTGGACTTGCTTTGGTCCCAAACTTTGTATCCCTTTATTTGTAACTGTTGTAATGAAAATTTTTATCTTGCACCATTCAATGTTGGAAGTGTCTAACTTTATTTGCATTTGTAGAGTCTGTAGCTAAGAGTTTGCCTTATATCTCAGGGGAGACTTGGGACTTGGACTTTTTAGCAGTGCTGAAACTATTAAGACTTTGGCAAATTTTGACAATGTAATAAATGCCTTTTGCATGAAGGGCATGCATGAGTCTTTGGGAAGCCAGGGGAACCATTATTACATTATGGTTCTAATGTAATAATAATAGGCCTATCTATTGTTGATAGACTTAATGCTGATGCTTAATGCTTGGTTCTCTGTGTTATAAAGCTCAAGTTGTGAAATGTTAAGAATATACATATCTTTATATCTGAAAACTGGCTTAGGAAATCTGTCTGGTGGCCAAGTTGACAAGGAGTAGATTGTAATGGTTGATACACTGTGTCAATTTGAGAGGTTTGAAGGTTGAGTAGGTGACTCAGCAGGGAGCCAAGGTCCTTACCTTGTAAATATCCTCACCCTATGCAAGAGGAGGGCATGGAGACGGTGTGAGGGCTATGCACTCCCTGAGAGCACAGGGTAGTCGCTTTACAATATAAGGGAGGAAAAAAGGCTCCTGCTATTTCTGCTTTTGCCATCTTCCTGTGCCCTTCCACTCTGGCTCAGAGCCAGCTGATTATAAACTGACACCTCCACAAACTGTGAGCTGAAAACCTTTCTTTCCTTAATTTTGGGTGTCAGGTATTTGTCTCAGCAATGAAAGAAAAGTAATCAAAGCAGATACATATCCTGTTCTACATGCAACCTATTTTCTTCAGCATACAGAACCTCTTTGAAACTTTTCCATAATCCCTGACTAGGAAGGATGTGACACTAGGAATGTCCAAATTAGAGAAAATTCTCCTTTATTTTCCATGAAATCAGTGTTCTTTAAAGAAGTAGAATCAGCATGTTTCTGACTCTCTTCTTGTACTCAAGACATTTTCTGAGACCTCTGTGGTGTTCAAGATGTTTCAGGAAATCCATTAGTCAACGCAAGTATAACACAAGCTTAATTTTCTATAGAAAGTCATTATTACCTTCCTTGTTTGTATTTCTTGTATTTCAATGGACTGTATGAGTTCTTCTCAAGGATCAGTAGTTAACTCTCATTGGAGTTATGCATCATGATACAGCTTTAAGATTGAACTATAACAATAATGTGAAAAATTAAGTCAAAAGATAGAAAACTTAGAACAGTCAAACACAGAAAACTTTTGGTGTTTGAACAAGTTGAAAAAATGAAAATTAGGCCTCCTGGCAAGTGCAAGGTCTCCTGGTACTGGGAAACAAGCAAACAAACAAAACAGTATTTCTGGCTGGTAGTTAACCATTTGAAGTAATGTGATAGTTGTTCAGTCTCACTGGTCATGGGAGCATAAATTTAGAGTTAGTAAAATTATTAACAAAATTACAAAAAAGAAAAAAATATATATATGCCAGCCAAATATCTCAGCTCATTAAAGCACCTACTTAGGCAGACACAGTGGCCAGGGTTTGATCCCCAGCATGCAGAGCCAGCCCCGCCTCTGGGGCACTCAGAGTAAGCGACTGAGACAGGGCATGGTGGTGTGGTGGTGTGCACCTGTAATCTCAGCTCTTGGGAGGCTGAACTAGTAGTCCAATCTACATAGTGATACCCTATAAATCCTGTAGCCCCTTTCCTAAAATACAAACAACAACAGCAACAACAACAATTAAAAAAAAGCCCACAAAACTCTCTATGGTCTTCTAGAAGTGAAGAAATAGACATGTTTCACTTTACCTCTTTTTTTTCCTTCCCTAGTGGAAATTTAAGAACATATTTTTCATATAGAAAGGATTCAATAAATATATTTTAAATTAAATTTCTTGCTATATTTTCTTTTCCTCCATCTGTAAGTGATTCAGATCTTACAAAATAAAGCTAGAGTGCAAATACTGAAGTTTTATGATGAAAAAAGGTCTATAATTAGAATAGATTGCACAGTTTCAAAAATTTCCCCAGTTTTAGGCACTTAACATATTTTACTCATGATATCTATGGGAAGGGAGGGAGTAGGAGAAAATATACTTGAGTGTGAATCTTTTTTCTTTGTTCTACTTTATGCTTTTTAAAATTTACATCACAGGCTCTTTTCCTTCCTGCTTTTCCACCAACTGAGATTATAAGATCTATTCCACACTCCTGTCAAAAGGCTCATGTCATATATTCTCTAAATTACCTGACAAACTTTATAACATAACATTAAAGTTTGTAAATATCATTTTCTTTCCATGTTCTTCCTACTTATCTTGGAGTGGAGATTGTACCCATGAAATATTTTCCATTGGTTTACTTATACCTCTTTTTTCAAATATTAAAAGCCATAGATCAAATGAAGCAATGTGTTCACATGTTCTCTTGGGAAAAACATTTAAAAGTGTTAAACTCCCATATCTCATCACACAAAAGTGGACAAAAGTTTGTTTTTTGGATTTGTGTCATCTCAAACTCTCAGGCCAAAATATAAATTTGAACAATGTTTTTCATTTTTATATGGATGATTTCTTCCAAGTGATTCATTACCAACTAATATCAGTAATTAAATTCACACAATTTATTGACATAAATATTAACGTAGATAAAGCAGTTCTTTTTTGGTCTAGACTCTACTCAAATCAGAAGGAAGCAATATTATTTTATTTGAAAATATCCTGAACTTTCGTTTGTTCATGTAGTTACCCCTTCTGCTAAGTAATATACGATGATCTTTTTTTTTAACCTAAGACAATGAACGGGAGGGAAGTATAATTTCTTTTCAACTTTTTGTGACAATTATTTTGATTGTCAGCCTATTGGTTTAAGAGATACTTAGGTGTTTATAAAGCATATTTCTGGATGTGTCTGGGTAACCCTTAAGTGTATCACATTGGAAACAATAAGAAGGTTCATCTGTGACTCTTTCTTTGTCTAATTTTCTCTGTACCATAAGGTGGGTATTTTCCTCTGTGTAAGCTTCCACCATGAGATTTCTGTCATGAAGTCATTTACCGTGAATTGAAACCATGATCTGAAATAATGCTTTAGTACTTGAATTGACTTTCTCAACAACTCAGTCACAGTAGTGAAAATCTGATAAATGTTCCTTCATTGTTATTTGTTAGAACTAAGATTAATAAGATTTTTTTAAAAACCCTCAGAATATTAGTAACAGTTGTACTCATAGAGATGCACAGAGAAATTGTCCACATGTCAGAAAGATGGCTTTGAATTTAGGCAAATATGTCATCATGATATGCAAATTAGAAAGTAACTTTTTGTACTTCTAATGAGATTGTCTAAAATATAAACCAGGGTATCAAGATGAACCATCTCTCTTCTCGTCCCTACATAAGGATATTACATAGTGTGCCAAATAGTCACAAGGTTGTGTAGAGGGCAGGGATCCAGAGCATTTTGTATGTTCTAATGAGTATCTTCTCTTGCCAGTTGGATAACAGTGCCAACTGGTACACAGGGATTTTCTTCACAGACACACAAGGTTTAGACGACTTTGTCTTTGTATTTCTTATTTTCTTCTACACTGAGAAAAATATTTCCAGCTAAACAAATATCTACTTAATAAGTTTCCCCTTAGACTTATCTTCTCAAAGTAACACACAGAATGACTAGAGTATCTTCTTCAACTATTTGATCATATGTTTATGGTTGTAGGATTTAATCTTGGAACTAGAAAATGAAATAAACTGCATAATATCTATTCAACTCTCAGAGCAAAATTGTCTTTATTCCTTGCTGAAAGATGGGATGTTTTCTTACCTCAGTTGTTGCTCTCAAGAAAATTAAAGCTTTTTAAATGGGATGTGAGCAGGAGACACAGGCACTATGATTTGGTATATTTACCTGTAGATTTTAAAATAATATATGAATTCATAATGAGAAAATTTAATATCTGAATATAAACATGTAATACAAACATCTTCCTTTTTTGTTACAGACTTTGCTTGTGTTTACATTTAACTACTTTTTAGCCATATGAGACTATTTAGCTATATGAGGACTTTGCAAAGTCAGAAAACTTTAAGTCTCATCATTTTCAGGCTAAAGTTTTAGCATATGAATATATATCAATCCCTTCCCTCCTTAAAGTTCTCTGCCACTTTGAGTACTTAATAATCTATGCAAATATTTTTAGTGACAGTTATGTAAATTTCACTGTAGATAGATAAAAATACAATTTCTGTCACTAACCTGCTTTTAATCTATCAATTCCAATCAATTTTTTTTCTCCTCACCCTGAATCGTAAAATATAGCTCAATTGCCAGGTCTTTACCTTTAGTTTGTTCTTTTCTGTTTATTTCATTTATTGCTTCCTTCTTCCACTTCTTTTTATCTCCTCATTATTATTTCCACGTCCATCCTCTCTGCACCTCTTTCCTCTCCACTTTTCCATTTTTTTACATAAAAGATTTATTGTTGAAGATTGACCAGAATATGAAAGGAAAGTGACACATGACTACACTCTAGTTTCTCTTCAGCTTGTCTAAACAATTTGTTGTATTCTATTTGATAGTATTTTAATGATTATTTCTTGCATATATGTTCATGAGGGAGATTGGCCTGTAATTCTCATTTGTGGTTTAGTCTTTCCCAGTTTTTATATCAGTATAATATTTGCCTCCAGGAATGAATTTGGGAGAATTGCTTCCTTTGGAATTCCATTGAAGTTTTTCAGGAGTATTGGGATTAAATCCTATCTAAATTTCTTGTAGAATTCAGCTGTAAATCCATCAGTACCTTGGCTTGTCTGTGTTCATAAATTTTGGCTGGTATTGTGTTATTTAGACTTTTTCCCCCTGTTTTTGATGAGGCTGGCTAGGAGTTTATTAATTTTATTTAATCTTTTTTTTTTTTTTTGTATTTTAGTACATGGTCTACAGGGTCTCACTACTTAGATCAGACTCATAGTGATCTGCCTGTGTTCAGCCACCCAAGACCTGGGATTACAGATGCTTGCCACCACTCTCGGTCTCAATCGCTCTCCAGCATTGCCTGGAGGAGGGAGTGGCAGGGCAATCTGGGGACTGAACACCAGCCATTGTGTCTGCCTATGCAGGTGCTTTAATCCACTGAGCAATTTGGCCAGCCCAATTTTATTTAATCTTTAAAAAGCAGCTCTTTGATTCACTAATTCTTTGTGTTGTTTGCTTTGTATCAATTGCATTAATTTGCACTCTACAGTTTATAATTTATTTATGTCTCTGGGCATTGAGCTTTATTTGCTCTTGTTTTTCTAGAAGCTTGAGGTAACAAATAAATTAGTGCATTTATTTGTTCTCATTCTTTTTCCTAATTTGTGAGTTCACTTGCATATATTTCCCTCTGAGAACTGCTTTTATTGCATTGAACAAATTCCAGTAAGTTGTGTTTGAATTTTTTTGGCTGGTAGATATTGTTTAATTTATTATTTAATCCATTTGTAACCCTTTAGATGCTGCCAAGGGTGTTGTTTAATTTCCATTGTTATGGGGTTTTTATAGTTTCTTCTGTCATTAATTTCTAGTTTCTTTGCATTGTGGTCAGATAATATGCATGAGATAATTTCTGTTTTCTTACATTTACTTAAGCATGATTTATCTAGTACTATATGGTCTATTTTAGAGAACATCCCATGTGCAGCTGAAAAGAATGTGCATTCAGATGTTGTTGGATGAAAGACACAGTAATTGTCCACTAAGTCCATTTGTTAAAATGTTTGGTTCAGTTCTGCTACCTCTTTGTTAATTTTTGTCTACTTGACCTATCTTTTTGACATAAGGGTGTATGAATGTCCCCTGTTAAGACTGTGTTATTGGTTATTAAATTTTTCATGTCCTTTAAATTTTATCTTGTATAGTTGGGTGCCCCCATGTTTGGTGCATACATATTTACGACTTTTATCTCTTACACATGAATTTTTCTTTTAACCAGTATGTAGTGAGCTTCTTTATCTCATTTGATAATTCTTGGTCTGAAGTTAAGATTGGCTATGAACAGAATAGCTACTTCTTTGTAGCTTTTTTTCTGAGATCCTGGTGAATGTGGTACTGTTTTCCATCCTTTGCCTTTTGGCCTATAAATTTCTTTTTGGGTTAAATGTGTTTCTTATATACAGCATATTGTTGAATATTTTTTCTTAATCAACTCTGCCAATTTATTTTTTTAATTGGTGAATTGAGTCCAAATCAATGAATAAATTGATGAATATACTCACACAATATTTCTTCTTAAATTTTACAAATCATATTGTAAGAATCCCTCCATAGTCAGATTCCATGAAATCCTTGTTATTACAAAGATAATAAAATTCGTGGAAAATGTTAATTGTCTTATACATAATTTTTTGCACAGTTTAGATAGAAATCACAAATAGAAAATAGATGAAGCACATCCCTTTGCAGCATTAACATCTCTGAGCTGAATGCTAGGGGCTATCAGCTGTTAGTATTAAAGGCCCTCTACCACTTTCCAGGCAGCTAGAAGCAGCAGCTACTGGTAAAACTAAGGAAGTTTCCCAGTAACCAAAAACAGTGGCTCCAGGCAACTCTACATTGTTTTTAACATTGACTGATTGCTAGTGACCCTCAATGTTATAAACCTCAGCTACTGGCCACTTTCAGCATCATCAGACTTTGGTTACCAGCTGAGCCTGCTCTAACTAAGATGGAAATAATCACTGGGTGAATTTTACCATCTAAATGAGGGTGGATCATTATGGCTTACGATGCAGCAATAAATCAAAATAGTACATGAGCTTATCCAATAATATTAAAGGTAAATTGCTTATGGGGAAGAAAGCATAGGCTTTGCATGAGCAATGTAAAGCCTTCTGTTTAGGTATTCATTGTCATGAACTTGAAGGAGGACATCGGCAGAGAGGCTGAGTCATCCTGCGAGATTGTGGGGAAGAGGCACTTGAGATGGACCTGTGACCAAAGCTTGTAGCACTTAACATCTATCTATTCAGATTGGTAGTGGGCCTATAGATGTGGCTATTGCCCTCTAAGGCTCTTGGACAAGCCAAAGAGAAGAAAATAAATAAGTAAACAAAAGATACTCTTGAGGATACATCTGATAAAAAAATAGATGCTTATAGTTAAAAGAATGACAGATTTAAAATGAATTAAAATATAGAATCTTTCTTCATCACTTCTTACAACTAACTCTTTTTCCTCCTCTATATCCTAGATTTGATTGACGTTTCTTTCTTTCAGTGGCTGGCAAAGTGCAGAGCAAGTGCAGCATGTGGTGCTTAGGGATTGAACCCAGGTCCTTGTGCCTGCAAGGCAGGCACTTAGACTGCCAAACTATCTCCCTAGCTCCTGACTGACATTTCTTACATGGCATCTGTCAAAGTATGGCTGATTTTTGTAATAGTTCATTTTCCTTGGTATTTTCTCTTGTATCCCCAAATTCCTACTATCTGCTCAATGGAGCAGTAACTCTAAATACCTTGTGAAACACATTAATTCGGTGGATAAAGACAAAAAACAAAACAAAAAACCTTATGTTCAAATATAAATAAGTTCCAAGTGCAAATAGACACTTATGACTAGATAACAGAAAATAGATAATATGTACAAAGAAAAGAATTTGCTTCCAATATTTCAAGAGGAAATTTAATGAGCCTCATTGGTTTTGTAAATAAATTAAGGTAATTAGAAAAAGTTGAGCTTATTAATATATAGAAGAGAAAATATAAGCCTGCTCTTATTCATTCTGTTTGATCACCTCAATGTACAATGATAATTAAAGTAAGGGTTAAATTTTATTCAAATGAAACATAAAATAAAATTGTTTCTGTGTTGAAAATGTTATGATTAGGAATATTTGTAGGGAAGTTAGGAGGGTAATATATGTTCTTTTGGGGGTTTCTGTTTTGTTATTTAAGTGATGTTGGTGGGAAATAATTATTAAAAATAATATGTTGGTAGGATTAGTAAAGGTGAAGATAGGAAGATGAAGGAGAATTTTAATGAATGATTCAGGTTAGTGATATCAAGCTTGTTTAGATATGTGAAGCTGATTAATGTGATTAATAAGCTATGACATGTTGTATTAATGCACACAATTTAGGTTTTGGATAAGCAGGTGGTTGGAATAAGTGTAATTGTTGGGATAATGATTTTTAACATTGTAGTAAGTTTAACTTTTGTACATAGTGAATGCCATATGTGTGTGAGATTATCACTTGCAGTGCAAGGCCTACACCTGCTTCACAAGCAGGTGAATAGAAGTAGAATAACAGGGAGGGAAAAAGATAATAAATGATGAAAATCTAATACAAAAATAGTTTCTAGAATAAATACAGATAGTATTATTCTTTCTGAACATACTAAGGAGGATATTGTTTGAGATTAGTGAATTATTACATATTAATTCCCTAAAATATGCCAATTCCATCACTGATTTATCATTTGCCATAAAGTGTATGAAAGTAGCATTATCCTGAGTGTATTTGTGTTTACTCTTAAGATTAGAAACTGCATTGATACAATTAATTTGTCATCATCCAGCAAAAAAAGAGAGTATATTAGGGCTGGATATTTTTGCTTGCTTCTAAAGGTTATTAAGGGAATGACTACAATAAAGTATATGGCAAGATTTGTGTTTGAAAATAAAATTGTATCATAAATGTTGTGTAATGATGAGCAGATTATTGCTATATTTTTGTTTTTCTAGGTATATGCCTACATATAATACAATGTTGTAGAAAATGAATCCACAGAAAAGTGTCTGAAGGTAAATGATCTAATTGTGAAAGCAGAGCTAATTTTACAAAACCATGCAGCTAAAACATTTGATGCCGATCAAAAATATGAGATTGGAAACAGTGAAACTAATAAGAAGTAGCATGCATAGTTGTGTAGGTAATTTCCCTGAGTGGCATTAAAATGAAGTGCAAAGCAAATGAAATAAAAAATCTATTCATGTGCCTTATAGAATCATAAATTGCAATGACATTACAATGAAAACAACATGATTTGCCCAGTCAAAGCCAATTATGTTCAGGAAAGCGAGTAAGGCAGAAAACAATGGATATCACGAGCACTGTCACTCCACATCTTCATCTCTTTGGCAGTTAAATCAAGTTAATCTACTGTTTTACATAATTCTTCATCAAAGTGTTCTGGCTAAGGGTGGAGAACTGTGAGTTCAAAACCATACAAAATATCTGTGCTCAGGGACTCTTTGAGAGGTTATTTGTCTTTTGTGTTTTTAGTTGCCTGTTAGTTTTTATTACCATGCACTGTTTTAATACAAACACACTATTGTGAATGACACTTATTAAGTTATCTTCTCCCATTTAGCCTAGACACACTACTCATAAATATGATTTAATCCAAGCACTAAATTTATTACTTAATAAATGTGCTAAAACCCAC
>NDGM011108565.1:0-10057 GCA_002564305.1 Octomys mimax | reverse complement strand
AGGCTACTAACAAGGGGCAGTCCCGCACGAGCCCGTTACCTTTGGGGCCTAAGTTTTGGAGGAGGAAGTTCCTTCCGCAAAAATTTATTGATGGTCTTGGCCAACCTTCTAGGTGAGGTTAATGGGAAAGCTTCTGGCATGTCCTTTTCCCCCTAGAAGTTGCACAGATTTAATTTGTGAAGACCTAATTCTCAAAAATTGTATTACAGAAAGTTGCATTGAATGCTTTCTTTTACAAATTTTATTAGTACGTATATGGAACACATAATGATTACATTCATCGTGGGGAATCGGTACATGTACATAATACATTGTAATTCTTTTTACTTACCCCTCCGCTGCTTGCCCTCCCTCCATCTCCTGGTGCTCTTTCTGTTTACAGAAGTTCTATCTTCTGACTTGCTGTTAATCAGTTTTATTTTGCTCTTTAAATTACTTGTACTTTGGGGTTTTCGTGTAAGTTTTCATGCCTAATTTATGTGGCTTGACATTATGGTCTCAAGGTGCATCCATTTTTCTACACATGACTCGCATTTATCTTTTGTGGCAAAATAATACTCTGTTGTGTGTAAGTATCCATACTTCTGTTGAGGGACATATATGCTGCTTCCAAAGTTTACCTATTAAGAATTGTGGGACTGTAATTAGGAGTGGGCATCTATTGCTGTAATGTGTCTTTAACTCTTTAGGGAAGGGGCATAGCTGGATTGAATTAAATTTCTAGTTTGAGTTTTTTTGTAAATACTTTCCTTTTTGTCCAAGTCAGTTTTTTACTCTGGAATCAATGGTTTTGGGGAAGAGGAAATGAAACTCCACAAGTGTTTGTTGCTGTATGGAGAAGTGTTTGCTTAAGGGGAGCTCCTTGTCTTCAGATATTTATTAGAGAGGTTAATAAACGAAAGTTAAAGCCAGTTAGGTCAAGTTCAAAATTCAACTGTGATTTGGTTGGTTATAGGGTAATAGTTCAGTTATTATAAATAGAGAAGCATGAGGTAAGGTCTTACGGAAGAGTTAAGCATACAGCCAGATAAGCTTAAAAATGTAAAAGAAACTAGCTCATGCAAGTTACCAACTAATAATTCAAACCACTAAGCCAATCTTATAGATAAAAAAGTGAACACAAAAGCAAAGGCTAAAAGATTGGGATAAATAGATTAAAAGGTGTTCCTTCCAAGACTACTCTTACTCAGGATACGTTAATGATTTTTGCCTTCAGGTGATGGAGAATGAAACATGGATGGAGGTAGGGTGCAAATATATTTCTTTAAAAGATATGAAGAGAGCTTCTGCCTTTGTAAAAGATACAAACTAGCTTCTATTAGTCAGGAAGGTGTTCTGAGGGGGATACCCATGAGAACTCTCTTTTTAGGGAAATGGGGGCTGACAGTACACTGTGGGTATCATTGAAAGCTCTGAAAGGTTTACTATTTAAGAGAGAGGAAAGCGTGGGTCATTGTGCAAGCAATATAATCTCTACTCTTTAGGAGACTACATATTTTTTCCTGGACAGCTGACAGATATCTAGTAGATGTTTTTGTAAGGGCCTTGGAGGATCATGACTTCATGGACTCTGTTGTGGGATTCTGACTCCATTGTGGGGCTGCTAACCTTACTGTCTAATAGAATCTTAACTCCTGTCTGACTACTAGTAATTCCTGCTGCAATCCTTCTGAAGAGATGTTCCTAACTGTCCTTAGGGAAGAAGGATGAAGACTGCTTTGGTGTGTACAGGGGTGTGGAGAAGGAAGGGATCAGCAGTCAGTGTATCTTACAGGGGGCTTGTCTAATGGCCTGTGATAGAGTCAGGTGGGATCTGTATGGTGGGTTCATTCTGCATCAGCATCTGAAGTTTATTAGACTCTAGATAAAAGGAGACAAAGCAAATGATTTGAGTAAACAGCAGCCAGGAGCATAGAGCTGTAGTAAAAGCATCAGTACTGGTATGAAGAGTCTTATAAAGGTCCAGGCCTACTCAGGAGGAATTTAGTGAGGGAGTGCTTGAACTTAGACTGGGTGAGAGACTGTTGTAGAAAAGGAGTTCAGGTTAGAGATGGGTCCAGATGTGGGGAAGATTAGTGTTTTCAGAATCAGGTGTCATGGAGAGCACTAGTAACAGTGCATCTTATCCTCTATGACAAAGGCAGAGTGTGTGATATAAGAGTTTTGTACAGAGGAAATAAGAGGCCGATTCCTTGAGTGGTAGTTTTGTCCTGCAGTCAGGCAAAGTTAAAGGTAGACTGTAAGTATGTCAGTGGGGAAGATGCTGGTTTCCAACAGTGACCTTGGCCTATGGAGAAAGATGTGGTCCCAGAAAACCAGTCATCTATACACAGGAGGTCTTTAATGGTGTGATTATGCAGGGCTTGACATGTAGTATTTTGGGTGATGAGGGCGAAAAGAGAAAATCTAGAGATCAGGTAATGTCTTACTGAATAGAAAGTCTAAACCCTGGAAGAGTTAGCCCCAGGTGTGATTATTGATGTCATTTAGTTTTAACATGGAGCCAATCTGTCTATGTTCCTGAATAGTTATGGTGTTTGTTTCTCCGTTAAAAGGAATAATGAGAGAAGCTGAGATGGAGTACTCATCGCTCTGTTTTTTTTTCAGGTTTCCAAAAAGGCCCCTCATCTTTTTTAAAAGTATAGCCCCAGGGATGGCCAAATAGCTCAGTGGATTAAAGTGCCTACAAGCAGGTGCAGGGGTGGAGGGCTCAATTCCTAAACCTGCTGTGTGGGCTCTGCCCCCAGGGCATGCTGAGACTGATTGAGACTGGGCATGGTGGCTTGCGCCTGTAATCCCAGCTCTTGGGAGGCTGTAAACAGGCAGATCACTGTGAGTCCAATCTACTAGTGAGACCCTGAACACCCTGTAGACCCCTCCCCAAAATACAAAAAAAAAAAAAAAAAAGGCACAGTCCCATACGTATTGGGAGGAGACATTACAGACAGTCCAAGGAAACCCCCAGATGGGTCCCTGTGTCTTCAGTTTAAAGAAGCAATAAGAAGGCTGTAGAGTTGTATCCTGTCCTATAGCTGATAATTTTGTCCTGAGGGATTATTTTTCCAGTTGGGGAACTAAGGTGGAGGTCTGTCTCATAGAGGGTAGGAGGCCAGGAAGTGGTATATAAGAAGGTCATAGCAGTGTTTTCTCAGGATCTTGGGGGCAAAGGAATTTTTTTTGAGAATGTATCCCAGAGAGGTGATGCAAGCTGAGACTGAGCTTCCCATTTTTGTGATAAACATCAAAAGGAAAGAAGGTATCCTTGCTTTCCTGGTTGAAGTGACTCTCTGGCCAAGGTATCCGCTGGCCACCTGTGAAGTTCTAGCTGCTATTAACTGCAAAGTAGGATTGAGAGGGGACAAGGCTACTGAATTATTGCTCTGACCAGTATGGCCCTGATCTCTCTCATGTCCTTGAAATCCTTTGGTTGTGACCAGTGGTTGGATTTCTTTACTGAAACAAACTGAAATACCTCTGCAAGTGAAGGTGAAGAGCAGCTGTTAGACTCTCTGTTATGTGATGAAGGACAGTGAAGGCTAAAGTGGGGCAAGAGTCCTGGCCACCACAAAGCCAGAGAAAGTAGTCATTTAAGCATTCTTTGCAGCCATATTTGCTATCAAACAGGACCTCAAAGCAGAAATTTTAACTAGACCTAGGTGGTTGTCTTATTAGTCCATTGCATGTCTTTTTGTCCCCATCTAAGAAGACAGAGAATTATATTCAGCTATGGTGTCATACCTTGGCCTTTCATTCCCAGCACAAGACAAAATGAAGGACCATTAGACCAGACTGGGGAGTTGGGACATGAGGAGGAGTGATGACTTACAAGTCAGTATATAGCCTTTCAGTCACCTTTGAACTGCAAGATTTAGAAGGAACAGTCTAGGTTACTTCTAGAACAGTCTAGGTTCCTTTATCACCTGAACTAAACCAACAAGAGCAAAACTTAAAATAACAAAACACATCTGTTTCTTTTCATAAATATCATTCTCTGCAGAACTTTCTCGACATACACGAATCTCCTAGTTTTGCTATTGTCTTTCCTTTTTCTGTCCTGGTAGGACAAAACATATCATATAAAATCTCAGGCCAGAAATATCTATATCTATATCTATATCTATATCTATGTATTTATCTATCTTTGTACTTAAGTTTTGTTTTTACTTTTCTATCTTCCTTACTGATTTCTTTCTGTAACAAGCCTAATAGCTACTTGGATTTTAAAATGCATTGGGGGCTGGGAAGATACCTCAGTAGAATAAGCACCTGCCTGGCAAGTGCAGGGTCCTGAGTTCAATCCCCAGTACCTCAAAAAACAAAAAACAAACAAACAAAAAAATGCCTTGGGCAGGGGAGACAGCTTAGCTGCATAAGAACCTGACTGGTCTGCGCAAGGTCCTGAGTTTGGTTCCCAGTACCAGGAAAAAAAAATGTGTTAGCGCGCTTTTTTTTTCCCCCTTGGTCTTTCAAGAGTTTCTGGATATTTATATTCTAATTAGGCCTGGGTGACCAATAAACCTTCAAGTGGCCGTGCATCTTTATCTTAGCCCAAGTAGAAAGCAGCAGAAGGTAACCTTGTAATTGTAGTTTACAACTATCTCAGTGCACAAAAACTGTTTTAAGCATATCAGTTAAACAAAACATACGTTGGAAACTAAAAGTAAATTTCTCAGTCACTCAAGATTTGCCTCAATGAGTTTGTAAAATTTTATTTTTTATTATGTATTTGTAGCATATAGTGATGCCTCAGTGGGCTTTCGTTAACTCATTGAGGGTTGCTAGGAAGGCTCCCTTCGTTGGTCCCTAGAAAGGAGTTAACCCCAATTTTGTTATGTGTTAGAAATCATTCAAGAGCCTTTTTTTCCCCATTAACTGCAAAAATGAAAGTTACAACCTTTGCCTGAAAGCACCAGTCCATCTGCATTTTGCAGGCTAAGGCCATTAATTTAGCAAGTGGAAGTGGTAGTAGCAGAGTTGGAGCAGTAGGAAGAATACAATTCAGAAAGGATCTAAAGGAATATGACTCACAAAGGAGATACAACTCTTGCCATCTCTAGGCAAGACCCTGAGAACTCAGAAGCAAGCAGCGCAAAACATTTAGGGCGTAGGAGAAGATGATGCAGCAGAGATATTTCATCTTTTTGTAGCACAGTCAAAACATAAGATGTATGGAAATTGTCTTACGCCTGGCACAACCTACAATGCTGTGTCCTTTGGCCAAGTTACCCTTTCACAGGAGTCTTTTGAAATGGCAGATGCCCTTACAGCTTTTAACTGCCTTACCCATGTCTACAAGTGAGTGACCAGATAGAGGAGACAAGATATAGGGTCTTTCTTCTGGCTTAGCTTGCCAAGAAAGGGAGTCATGATAGAGAAAAATGATTCATTCCTCATGTCTGTAGTGAGTTAAAGGAGTCAGGTAGCAGAGATTATTCCCTCACCACTGGAAAGATCCAGTGGCAGTACAACTGAGGTACAACTGGGCTGACATTCCATTCGCTTGTGTGTAGAGGGGGTTGGCTCAGCACAACGTCAGTGAAACCTGTCCCCCAAACTTACTTTTTTTTTTTTGATGGAACCGGGCATTGAACTCAGACCCTGGCGCCTGCCAGGAAAACACTTATTCTACTGAGCCCAAACTTTCAAGATTAGCAATGTTGCTAATTACCTTTAACCAGTCACCGCAGTCCCAGTATTGTTCTGAGGAGAAAGCTGGAGTCACTTCAGCTGGAGAGGTAAGGGCTGGAAACTACAGGAGAGGTGAGGGGATATATCAGTTGCCACCTGTCTCTCTATCTGTACCTCTGTGACCAGAGAAGTAATCAGTGATCGCACAGATCTGAAATTTGCCCAGATTAGCTTCTGTATTTGTGTGTAAGCCTCTCCATGAGCAGGCGCATATATGCCTGCCCTGGGGCTGACGGTGAGGGATGAGGTAGCTGCTATGGCAAAGAACTGAAATTGATCAAAATGAACTTCAAGGGGCTATGAATAGAGCTCCCCATGGAGCAATTGTGTAGCGTGCGCAAAGCCCTGGGTCTAATCTCCAGCAGCAGAAAAACAAATTTCGTTTTATAGCCCATGTTTTCTCCTGAAAGTTGAAAGCCTTCAGTTGACATCAGGATCTCACATAGATAGATTCTGCCAGTGCAGTTTTTTGTTTAGGAAGGAGACAGGTTGCTGGTGCTTCCTGTTGTACCATCTTTTGATATACTTCTCCAGTTCTTGTGCTGTGAGGGGATTCACTGGTTAATTGGATTTCCATTTTTCTTGTTGCCTGGTTGGAACTCACTGAGGGTTCCTAAGGCCATTGCTACTTTTCTATCCGCTTTAAGATATTCAAAATTGTATTCTTTTTCTTTCCGTTTTCCCCGACTTTGTTGGTTCATGCCTTTATTGAAATATTAAGTACCTTTGTAAACTATTTTTTTGTTGAGGTTTATGAAGGGAGCAAAAATAAGATGAATGTCTTAAGGTGTCATCCAGCCTTATCTCTTTATGTGCACTTCTAACTAGTATCTCCTGCAGCTAGTCTGCAGACTCTTTGTTTTAACTTGAATTAGGGCTGTGACTCTTAATGGCCCTGCTAACTTACTGCTTTCTATGTATGATAGCATAATTTCCTGTTTGTCTTACAGCATTGATGCTTAGTGATAGGTATAACATAGTAATCCTAAGGCAGTTATTAATGTACATGTCCCTGTAGCAGCCCTCCATGTATTCCTGTTTTGCATATTTAAAATGACTGATAGTCTGTTTTAAATATACATATATATACACACACATACACTAAGGAGTACTAAAATAGTGCTTCATAGTATAAAAATGTCTTCACTATATTAAAGGTATATTGTCAGTGAATTCTATTACTTTAGTTTCACCTCACCAGGGCTGTCTTAGAGTAACAATCACGGATGACTAGAGTGAAGAGAGAGAATGAGAAAGGCCTATTTTTTTTTAAATTGTTAGTACATGTTTATAGTATTGAATGATTACATTTATTTTGGGGGAAAAGCCATTTTTGATATTTTATCCCCTTTGTTTCTTCTGTTAATTAATGTACTTTAATCAAGGAAACACTTATCAAACTTTTCCTAATGTGATGTAATCCTCTATAGTAGCTCATGTAAATTAATTAATGTTTCACTTAAAACTGAACTATTCTTAAGTAGTATGTACTTTAAAGTTCAGCCTGGACACTAAATGACTATGAGTGCTTTGACAGTTTGTGTCTTGGGTAGGAAATCAGGGAATCAATATGTATCTATTAATTATCTTGTCTTTCCAGTCCTAACAGGGGTTTTACAGAAATGCACTGTATGAGTGGCCACTCTAATTTTGTATCTTGCGTGTGCATCATACCCTCAAGCGACACATATCCTCACGGACTAATTGCCACTGGAGGAAATGACCACAATATTTGCATTTTCTCACTGGACAGTCCGATGCCACTTTATATTTTAAAAGGTCACAAAGATACAGGTGAGTATAGCATTTTGGTATTTTTCTATCTGAAAAGGTTTTATTCCTTTGAAAATAAAATTCATATATCATTTTTTCAGATTTTTTAGTGTATCTTGTTTTACCTGTAACTATGGCTTGATAGTGAAAATTGGGATCTTCTTAGTTTTATGAACTTTATTACAGATTTATTTGTAAAGTGAAAGGTTGATGTGTTTGTATATGTAAAAAATGCTTCGTTGGTTTTGTTTTCTGTGGTGCTAGAGATTGGACCCAGAGCTTTGCACATAGTAGGCAGGTGTTCTGACACAGCTGCATCCCTAGATTTTTTTGTAGAATGTAAACTTTCCATTACAAAAGGAAGAGGATGTAAAATTTTGATACTTTCTAATTTTGTTTTTTTAAGTTTTATGCAATAAGGCTATTTACTCAGGAAAATAGAGACTATTTTCTTTATCTTTTGATTTTCATTTCTATATTATGTAGCAAATTGTAAAGACCCAGAGAAAATGTGTTTGGGGATGTGGTATCACTATTTAAAAATATTTAATACTTTGTGATATCATTTTCCGTGATTTGTTATAATCCTGATTCTGGGTTTCTGTGACTTACCAGTTCTTTTATAATGTGACATTTAACTTTTAGCTATATATATTATTACATATATAAATTATATATGTGTGTACATCTGAAGGAGTCATAGACATTACACAAATTACAAATTTTTTAAACACTTTGCAATTTGTATGGATGCTAAAATTTGAATATCATATTTTCACATGTCAAAGAATTTTTTATTTTTTTTTCTCAGCCATTTAAAAATACCAGAGGGCTGGCCAAATAAATAGTTCCATGGATAAAGCGCCTGCAAGCAGGTGCAGGGGCCAGGGGTTTGATCCCCGGGCTTGTCAGGCAGGCCCTGCCCCAGGGGCGCACTGAGATGGCAGTTGAGACTGGGCGTGGTGGTGCACACCTGTAATCCCAGCTCTTGGGAGGCTGTAAACAGGCAGGATCACTATGAGTCTCATCTACTAGTGACACCCTGAATACCCTGTAAACCCTTCCCTAAAATGCAAAAAAAAAAAAAAGCCAGAATTTTTGTGGGCTATATAAAGATATCTATGTATCTGTGTCTATCTGGAATAATTTGGGACATGACCCATAAACTTGAAGAACTGGTAAAATGTGTGTTAAATTTTTAGTATAGTTACACAAATTTAATTAATGAATGAATTATTATTTTTTTGAGACATTGCCTTGCTGTGTATTTCAGCCTGGCCTTGAACTTAGAGTATAGCCCAGGCTAGGCTTAAACTTGTGGCAGTCCTCCTCTCTTAGCTTGGGACAACAGGCATGTGACACCACACCCAGTGTGAGTGTGATGGAAATTAAAATTTTTATTTGGAAGTCTTCATATATGTATAAAAGTAGATTCTTAGTGTATTACAATGTGTTGTTAAACATATAATGAAGAGAATAATGTAATGATTCCTTCCACTCATGAATTTATATAGTTTTAATTTATCAGTATATGTGCTGTTTTCTTCCTCCTCTACTTCGATATTATTTTAGGGCTGGGGAAATAGCCCAGTGGTATAAGCGCCTGCCTGGCAAGCACAAGGTCCTGAGTTCGATCCCCAGTACCGGGGGAGGGGAAAAGAAAATATTGGGGCTGGGAAGATGGCTCAGCAGAATAAGCACTTACCTGTCAAGTGCAAGGGCCGGAGTTCAATCCCCGGTTCCACCAAAAAAAAAAAAAAAAAAAAATTTTTAAAGTACTGGTGGGAGTGCTGGGAATTCAACCGAGTGCCTTCACATAGGATGTGCCTTCTATGTCCCCAACGTTTTTTACTTACATATTTGGAGATAGGGTCTTTGAATCTTCTCATGTGTCAAGTGGAATAATAACATCTAATCTCTTGAGATTGTTGCAAAGAATACATGTTTATACTGTTTGATACATGGTACTTGATAACTTAGCTAATATTACTCGGTAAAGCTTCATCTTCTGCTTTTACAGTTTCCAAAGTAGTACATGTTCATGACTTCATGTTACACTCTACATATTCTGATTTTCCTTTTTCCCTGCTTTTCCATGCAATTTTTATCATATATATTTATGGTAGTCATGTGGAAATTTTTTCTGGAATGAAATGGGAAACAAAACTGCTAATTTATTTTACTTTGTGTGTGTGTGTGTGTGTGTGTGTGTGTGTGTAGCTGGGGATTGAACTCAGGCTGTTGTGCTTGCCAGGCAAGCGCTTATTCAACTGAGCTATCTCCCCAACAAAACTGCTAATTTAAATGTAATTATAATTCACTTACAATTTTAAAAGTACGTTCTTATCAAAGAAAGAATTATTTTTCCTAAATTCAGTGGTCCCCTTTGTTCCTCATTTCTGTATTAACTGTTGATAATTTTTTGCATATATTTCAGTAGGTCTGTAGAACACTTTTATTGTGTATGATTATAAGTACATAATAGCGACATTTATTTGGGCAGTTGGTACATACTGATAATATGATCAGTGGACCTGCCCATTAGCTCAGTTGTTTAAGTGCCTGCTTAAGCAAAGCAGTCAGGCTCAGGATACTG
>NDGM011108560.1:0-11046 GCA_002564305.1 Octomys mimax | reverse complement strand
TCCTGGCTGCTTCTTGTGCTGTGGATGACCGCTGAGAAGATAACAATGTGCAATGCATTAATTCAGCTAGGAAAATGTCTCATTGATATTTGTTTCTCAATAAAAAAAAAGTTAATGTGAGGGTTGGGGGTAAGGGTCAGTTGTGTATAGTATTTGTGTAGTATAGGCAAGGTCCTAGATTCACCACCACTCCAGCATCATAGAAATATGCCTATGTGGGAGAAGAGTTTTGAGTGACCAAGATGGCATTGGCTGTAATTTGCACTGAGGAAGGACATGAATTTGCCGTGGCCAGAGAGCAGTATTGCCATATTGAAGCCTTCTCCCCCAGGAATTTAGAATGTGAAAGCATTCGGAGGCTGGGCACTCCGAATCCAATCTCATCGATGTGCTCAGAGGAAATCTGAACACCCATTGAGAAGCTAGGGTCCTGAGGACACAGAGAGAAAGAAACCAAGTGAAAACAGAGAAATTGGCCAACTTGCAGGCAAAGGAGAGGAGCTTCAGAAGACAGCACAGCTGCTCATGCTGTGACACGCTCCAGAACCGCAAAAATCAATTGTTGTCATTTAAGCAACCGACTGGGTGGCATTTTGTTGTGGCAGCTTGAGTTGATACGGGGGAGAGGGGGGTCTATGGAGTGAGTGACAGGGTGGTGTTGAAGGGGGACTCCCTGCAGTGCGTGTTGGGGTGTGCAGGGTGAATGATGGGAGTGTGTGGGGTCAGGTTGAGGGTTCATGCGGTCAGATAAGCAGGTGTACGTGACGACGACAGTCTGTGAATTCAAGAGTAATGGAGGGGCTGGGGGTTAGTAATTAAAGATCTTTCAGTGTTGACATCTTTTATTTTTTGATTTTAAAAACTGCCACCATCACAGACCTCCTGGCTTCTCCTACAGCCTTTCCTCAGTGGCTCCTAGCAGTAGCTCCACATTGCCCTTTTTACCGTCTCTGGCCCTTTTTTCACGCACCATCAGCCTGAGTGCCCCTCAAGCTGGGGGAGCAAGACTGGATTTTCCTGGCAGGCAGAAGCACCTCTCGCCCCTCTTCTGGTCCTGTGCCCCCTTCATTAGTTCTGTTTGCGCTTGGCTTTCATCACCTTGGTGTCGTGTGCACTCTGGGCCCCACAGAGCTGCTTCATGGAATCAAACATGAGGACTCCAGGTATCACCAGCCATATAGCATTCATGAAGAAGAAATAAAACCAGAAATGGATGGGGTGGCCCAGCTCCCCATGTTGGAATCCATCGCGGTACTCTGTCAGGAAGTAGAGCACATCCCCATAGAATTGGCCTGTGAGGGGCAGAAACAGGAAAAGCTCTGTGAGGAGGAGATGCTAACCCAGACTCTTTACTCTGAGGCACTTTCCAGTCATCCTGCAAGGTCTCAGAGCTCAGGATTCCATCATCAGAGAGCCAAGAATTCTGAACTCACAGGGTTGAAAGTCTGAGAAATCAGAAAGGTAAGAATTCTAGAAAGCACAGCACTGATAATTTCTGAACTCAGGAAAGCTCATAGCTTCAGAATTTTGTGTTTGTTTTTTTGAGACAGGGCCTTACTATATAGTTTGGGCTAGCTTCAAACTCATGACAATCCTCCTGCCTCAGTCTTCTGCATATTGAGAGTACAGGTGTGCACCACCATGCCCAGCAAGAATTGAAGGAACTCAATAAAATCTTAGAAATTGAGGCATGTGCTGGCCAGGCTCAGCAGATTAAAGTGCTTGCTTAGGCAGAGGCAGGGACCCCAGTTGATCCCCAGAATGCTGTGCTGGCCTCGCTCCTGGGGCGTATTGAGACAGTGACAGAGACTGGGCGTGGTGGCGTGCACCTGTAATCTCAGTCTTGGGAGGCGGAAAACAGGAAGATCACTACAGTCAGATCTCTGTAGTGAGACCCTGTACTAAATACAAAAAAAAGAGAAATTAAGTCAGCTTGGGATTCCAGGATTAAAGAAAAGCCACAGGTCCAGAACTAGAGAAGACTAACAATTTAAGAACATAAGAATGTAAAGATGAAGGAGCTAAGAACACTGGTCCTATAGGATCTGGGGGCTCCTTGCTAGTGTGCTCACCTCCTGTAACCTTCACCAGGGACTCTGTAGTACAGAAAGGGAAAAAAAGAACCCTCTGCACTTGAGTGGCAGGCTCAGAGGGGGCATGGCTGTCCCCAAACCCCCAGGGCATTCTAGCTTGCCCTTTTATGGACAACACTGAGATGCACCCCCCGTGGGGACACATCAGCACCTCTAGTGCCAGCGCAGGCCCTCTCCTTACCCAAAGAGATCACCAACTGCAGAATATAACGGGAGGGCTGCTGGCGGAGGAAGGCGATAACTGCCCACAGGCTCAGGGGTCCCCACAGGCAAGCTGTGATGCTCTCCATACAGACGGTAAAGTTGTCCTCACTGCAGAAGGAAAGGGAGGGATACCAGTGTCAGTGTGCATTGCCCACACTGTGCCCCACTGGGCACCCCGACTCCCCACCTCCCTAGGCCAGTGCAGATGACACTTACATGATATATCTGCTATCTCCCTTAGCATATTCTTTCCCTGAAGAGAGCAGATATAAAGAATAAAGGTAAGAAGATAAAAATGGCAGGGGACACAGGTCAGTGTGAAAGGTTTGTGATGCAAAAACTAAAAAAAAAAAAGGCAGCAGACTTAAATAAGTTCCTCACACATACACAGAAAGGATTTGCAAATGGTCAGCTAACATGGGGAAGGTGCTCAAACTTTCAGTAATCAGAAAGGAAAGAGCAAATTAAAGCCAAAAACGTTTTCACTCACATCCACTAGGGTGACTAAAGGTTGGGAAACATCTGAGCACACCAAGCATTGGTGGGGATGCAGAGGAACAGAAATTTCCTATTCTGTTGGTGGGGATGGAACATAGGGAAACCATTTTTTCAAAGTTTGGTAGGTTTTTGGTTTTTTCCTTCAGTGCTCAAGATGAAGTCCATGGCCTAACTCAATGCTAGGCAAACATTCCAACCCCTACTAGTTTTTCATAAAGTTATATATGCACCTACCATAAGATCCAGCTATTCTATGTATTTATCCAAAAACATGAAAAGAGATCAAACATAAAGACATGTATCAGAATGTTCATAGCAGCTTTATTCGTGAGGCCCAAGGGAGTATTGTCAAGACAGAAGACTACCTTTCAGCATTGCACAAATCAAGAATTTTATAACCTGGGGCAAGGGATTAAATCTCCGGGCCTGCCATGCCGGCCCCGCCCCTGGAGTTTGCTCAGATGGCAATTGAGACTGAGTGTGGTGGTGCACGCCTATAATCCCAGCTATTGGGAGGCTGTAACAGGCAGATCACTACGAGTCCGATTTACTAGTGAGACCCTGAACACCCTGTAGACCCTTCCTTAAAATACAAAAAAAGTATTTTATAACACCTATGCTTTGTAAACTTTATGAAATGAGGCATGACCTCATGTAAAAAAAGCAAAATTCAGAAATGTATAGCACATTAGCATTTATGTAAAAAGAAAAATAATTAAAAAATAATAAACAATTAAATGACATGCCAGATGTGCTGATGTACACCTGTAATCCCAGTACTAGGGAGGCTGCAGTAAAAAAATTGTTGTGAGTTTGAGGTCAGCTTGAACCACACAGCAAGACACTATCTCCAAAACAAAATATAATTATATGACATGTGCTGCCTGTTCACTGTTTTAAGTCCATTATATGTGGTTGAACATTTATTATGATCTGCCCTCTTTTATCTACGGTTCTAGGAATGGAACTCAGGGCCTCACATGCTAGACAAGTGCTGGATCACAAAGCTAAATCCTCAGTCCTTTTTATTTTTATTATGCTTACTATTTATTTAGTGGTACTGGTGATTGAACCCAGGGCCTTTGCACTAAGCTAGCTACATCCCCAATCCTGTTTTAAAAGTTTGAGACAGGGCCAGGGAGACAGCTCAGCGTCATAAGCACCTGCCTGGCAAACGCAAGGTCCTTAGTTTGATCTCCAGTACCTCCCCCCAAAGTAAAAATACATAAAACAAAATAAAATTTTGAGACAAAGGCTCACTAATTTGCCCAGGGTGCCTTTGAATTTGAGATCCTCCCACATTAGCCAAGTAGCTGGGATTGCAAAATGCTGCCCTTCTTGGCTCTATTATCTCCCTTGTAAAACCAAGCAAACTGCTGGGTGTGTGGTGGTATGCACCTGTGGTCCCAGCACTAGGGAGGCTGAGTGAGGCCAAGGGTCACCTATAGTCTGATGCCAGCCTGGGCTACAGAGTGAGTTCAAGTCCAGCCTGAACTACCAAGCAAGACTTTGTCTCCAAAACAAACATACAAAATAAATAAAACCAAACTGGGCTGGGGACATAGCTCAGCAGCATAAGCGCCTGCCCTGCACATGCAAGGCTTCAAGTTCAATCTCTGGTACTGCAAAAAAGAAATAAAAAATAAAAAATAGGGACCGGGGAGATAGCTGAGTAGAATAAGCGCTTGCCTGGCAAGCACAAGGGTCTGAGTTCAATCCCCAGTTCTGCCAAAATATAAAAATTAAAAAAAATAATAAAACAGAGCAAGTTGAAGATTCTGTGTATAATTTATGTGCAAATAAATTTGGAAGGAAGGGCTGGGTAGATAGCTCAGTAGAATAAGTGCTTGCCTGGCAAGCTCAGGGTCCTCAGTTGAATCCCCAGTATCTCAAAATTAATTAATTAAATACTGCAAAATAAATAAATTAATTTGGAAGGAAACAAAACAATTTTTTTTAGTGCTGGGATTGAACCCAGGGCCTCAGGCATACTAAACACAAATTACCACTGAGTTACATTTCCAGCCCCAGAAACAAATACTTTTTATTTTATATTTTGAGATGGGGTTTCATCTCATTACGATAGAATTACTCAGGCTGGGTTTGAACTTGTGAACTTCCTGCCTCAGTCTTCCAGAGTGCTGGGATTATAGGCATGCATCATCACCCCCAGCTGATACAAATGATTATTACTTATTTTTTTGATAGGGTCTCACTATGTAGCCCAGGCTGACCTACACTGATCCTCCTGCTTCAGCTTCCCCAGAACTGGTCCAGTCCCCAAAACTATTAATAAATGTTAATTTTGTTTCAAACCCAGGCATGGTGGTGCATGCCTGTAATACCAGCTCTTGGGAGGCTGAGGCAGAAGTATTGCTGTGAGTTTGAGGCCAGCCTGGGATATGTAGTGAGACCCTGTGTTAAAAAATAGTTCTGGGGGCAATTTGACAGATAACAGGCATATTTTAACTATGTATATCTTTAAATGTTTCTTTCTTTCTTTTTTTTTTTTTTTGAGACAAGGTCTCTGCGCCACCACACCCTACTTAAATTTTTTTTACCTATGTAAATATATAGGCAAAAGGTCACTTAAAATTTTAAAACAGATTAATGGAAGAATTGACAGGTAGGTAAAATGTAAGCCAACCCATGCCTAGATATCCCCCTCCCCTAGCACAAAAATCCATGACTCACAGAGCTGTGATAAGAAGGCTTTGTCTCCAAGAATGGCATCATAGTAGAGAATGAACCAGCCCTCAATCACCATATGGACGAATGCACACACGGCAAACCAGCACAGGGACAGTCGCCGCCATATCCCCAGTGGGACAACTGAAGCAAAACTGGACAACAACCAGGTGGTCACAATGATCACCCCAAAGACGGTGAACAGGGCAGTCACAATATACCAGGAGGGAAGGTCATTAGGCACAAAGTGGTCCAGCCTCAGGTGCTGAGGCCAGTATGGATGCGAAGAGCCTGTGTTGGTGCTGGCCATGTCTCTATGGTCTGGCGACTGTATGTGGACAGAGAGGAGAAAAAAATCCCTGAAAAACCTAGACAAGTAGAAAGCAGAGTGAGAAAATTACTACGAAAAATAAAACTGAGATTACCAGCTAACAAACTAACTGTAAATCAAGGGCTCTCTTAATTGCGTAAGCCAGGCCTGCACTGGTGATCCTCCTGCTGCAGACTCCCCCACTGCAGGGATTACAGGACTGTGCTACCAAGTACAGCTTGAATTTTAAAAAAATTTAATCCTGCCAGGCATGGTGGCATACACCCGTGATCCAAGCACTTGGGAAGTTGTGGTAGGAGGCTTGCTCCCTGTGAGAGTCTGGCCTGGGCTACAAAATGAATTAATGGAGAGCCTGAACTATATAGTGAGCCCTCATCTCATAAACCAAAATGACAACGACCATGATTTTAGCAATTTAATCTTAAAAATAAAATTAAAAAAAAATCAATCTCATTGTACGATGTTAGAAACATGACTAAAATATAAGGACACAGGGAGACTGAAAGTTTGTTCCAAGTCTTTCGTAACTGTAATAACTGAAAACAGACTTGAGCTCAGCCCTCTCCAATCACAATCTACCGAAGGAAACACAGGAACCCAGCCTGGTCCCGGTCTTCGTTGGTCACAGTGTGGTGGTTGAATCACTGTCACTCAGGCTGGCTCAATTTGGTGACAAGAAACAGGAACCAGCTCTGGGTCTACCGTAGAAGCCAATGTCTTGCACAATTCAACAGAATGCACACGGGAGGCTGAGGCAGGACGATCACAGGATCGCCGCCTATTCAAGGCCAGCCCAGGCTACGTAATGAGTTCAAGGCCAGCCTGGACTACATAGCGAAACCCTGACACAAACAAAACAAAATAAAACAAACAAACAACACTCAGTTCAACAGAAAGCTATTATTCCTTCTTCCGGGGTCCTGGTAACCTGGGTGGATCTGACAGGAGACTAGCCTGAGCTCCAGCCCAGCGTTGGAAAGCCAGCACCTCTCCGTGATAGTGCACAGCGCCGCTGAGCTGTGCAAAGAGCGGGAAAGGCTGGGGTCTCGCGCAGCGCAGCGCAGCGAGCAAAAGGGGGGCTGGGAGCCCACCAATCAGAGCCGGGACCCACTGGCCCCCTGCCCAGCGAGAAGGTCGTCCGGACACCCACGCGGGGCCAGGGGTTCCGGGAGGCAGGGTGAGGGCTGGCTGTGGGCAATGGGTCTTTGGGCAAGGAGCGCGCGCAGCGGGAACTTACCGGAGCGGCAGAGATACCACAGCAATTTCCAGGAGCTCCCACGCTGTGGGCGCTCTCGGCAGAAAAATTCCCCGTTTAAAGGAACGGGCCAATGCGCAGATGCATCTCCAGCCAATAGGAGCTCTCCGTGTGTCTACTGCCCCTGGCGCCATCTTCTTGGTTGGTTGAGAACCAGTCAGGAGCAAGTTGGTGGGCGGGTTTTAGCCTGTGGCTAATCTGCAACCATTCTCGATTTACCCATCCCCTAATCCATCCCTGCAGGGGAATAGTTAAGGTGCACATTCTCTGCGTTTTCTGTTGAAACGGCTCTGCGTTGTCCTCTCACCTCTCCTGTGGTTCTCTAGGCAACCGATCGGTTAGGAGACCAGCTCTCAATCTTAACGCGAGGAAACTATAACAATGACAGGCGGATCCCAGGCGGCGCCCGGCCAAGCCTAGGCCCCGCCCCCATACGCCTAAATGTTTCATCGCTCAGAACTACTCAGTCCATAGAGCTGCAGTAGTTCTTGCCTCTCCTGGCTTTAAGTCAGAAGAACCAATCAGAACCAAGCCCCACTCAGTCCTGCTAGCCAATCGGCATGGAGAGTCTCTCAATTGTGCCAATGCTAAAGAGCCAAGCAGAACGGCTAAACGCTAAACCAGCGAGCACCTAGACCAGACACTCAGTCAAAACCCAGACCCATCCCAGACCTTCCATCCCATTAGAACCCACAGCCCTCAGTCTTGAGGACCAGTAAGTATCAATCTGCCCTCTCCCTTGTCTTCCCTCTTAGCTTAGTCACAGCAACCAAGCAGGATGGGAATCCTTCAATTTCATGGTCAATTAACACCTCCCTTCTCCCCCCTATCCAGCCAGGAAGTCTTCTCGTTCCCCTCAAATCACACAGGTCCAGAATTTGGGCATCCGCAGACTCATCATCCAATCATAAATCAACCATGCGCCAGTCACAATCTGCTCCCTCATGATGCTTTCCTTTCCAAACTTTTTTTTCGTGTAATATCTCTTTCCTCACTCGTATTCCCCTCTGAGCAGTCAATAAAGAGCCAATACTATATTTCTACTTTTATTTGGCAATAATAAATTGTATATAAAAAGGGGGAAGGCAGGCAGGGAGGCCCTGGATCTCCCCCTTTCTGCTTCCCAAGTATCCCTCACCCTTTGGCCCCAGCAGGGATTATCCCTTCCTGCCTTGTAGGTGGGGATTGACAGGCATGGGAATGCTTTCTCTCTCTCTCTCTCTCTCTCTCTCTCTCTCTCTCTCTCTCTGTGTTTGTAGGGGTATTGGGGGTCAAGATTGGAGCGGAGGTTGGGGATAGAGGGCCTTCCCTCATCCTCCACCAGAGCTGGCACCCTGATGAGGGTTCTTGAGGGGTTATGAGGGCTCCTATGGGCTATCCTATGAGACGATAGCAGATCCAGCATCCAAAAGTGACCCAGTGACTGGCCCAACTGAGCTCGGACCACTTGTGGACAGTGTATGCCATGCCATAGCCCTGTGGGAGAAGAACAGGGGGTGGTTCTGCTCAGCAATGACAAATAGGGTCTCAGCAAAACCTAGCCTCTTCCCAAGGGTATTTCTGTGACTTCATGGTAACCCTAGGGGATAAAAGGCCCTGAGTACACGTGAAGGGTGACCAAATACAGTTTTTGTTTTCTTTAAAAATCATTTTAGTTTAGTAGCACATGCCTGTAATCCCAGTATTTAGGAAGCTGAAGCAGGAGGATCTATGTGAGTTCAAGGCTATCCCAAACTACACAGCGAGACCCTATCTCAAAAAATATTGTAAAGGGGATGAGGATGTAGCTCAGCAGTAGAGTGCTTGCCTATCATGCATGAAGGCCTGGGTTCCATTCCTACCACTGCCAAAAGCAATCACTTTAAGGGGTTGAAGGTGTAGCTTAGTGGTAGAGTGTTTAGTATTTGTGGGGCCTTGAGTTTGATTCCCAGCACTGCCAAAACAAATCATTCTATTTGTTTTTGTTTTTGTTTTTTGAGACTGGGCTCACTATGCAGTTCAGGCTGGCTTTGTGCTCACTTTTGTAGCCCCCAGGCTGGTCTCAAACTCTCAGTGATCCTCCTGTTTCAACCCCCCAAGTGCTGGGATTACAGGCGTGCGCCACCATGCTCGGTTCAAAAAAATCATTCTAAACAAGACAATGCAATCCTACTTTTTAACCTGTAATCTTAATATATAAAGAGCTACTAGAAGTCAATCTTTTGTAAATGCCAAAAAAAAATCACCAAAGGAGGTGAAGGCTACATAATGAGCCCATAAGGCCTTGAGCTTATGGTGATCCTCCTTTCTCAGTCTCCTGAGTGCTGGGATTACATGTGTATATCACCATATATCGATTTGTTTTCTTTCTTTGTTGGTGTTGTTGCTTTGTAGTGCTAGGGATGAAACCCAGGGCCTGGCACATGCTAGGCAAGCGCTCTACCACTGAGTCACACCCTTAGCAATAAAACATTTTAATAAAAATGTGCTGAATTCACACACCTACAATATTTAAATGACAATGGAATACCCTGACAAAACTAAACCAAAAAAGGGGATACAAATGTAGGACCATTTTGTATCTGTATATTCAAAATAGTTAGGATAGATATACAGCTACTTTCTCTTAAGTCAATGAATAGAAAGATTTGTTCTAATAGTGTTTGTGGACAGGATATGATGTCTGCATCTTGTACTATGCATAACCACTAAGAAGACAACAATATGCAATGTATTAATGATTCAGACTGTCCTGCTAATCAGTTTTGAAACTGCCTCATTGCTATTTGTTTCTCAATAAAATTATTTTAAAAAATACAACAAAAGAACTTTATTTAAGAAGAACTCAAGCCCAGATCTTTTATAACCAACCTAAATAAGAGTTTAGGGGCCGGGGAGATAACTCAGTAGAATAAGTGCTTGCCTGGCAAGTGCAAAGGCCTGAGGTCAATCCCCGGTTCTGCCAAAAAAAAAAAATAATAATTTAAATTGTTGAGTATTTTGTTATTTGTCTAATATCTTTTTTTTTGTCTAATATATTTTCTTAATGTTTGTTTGTTATGCTACAACATGGGCTCATTATGTAGCCCAGGCTGGCCTTGAATTCCAGGCCTTCCTGCCTTAACTTCCCAAGTGCTAGGATCATAGGCATGCACTACCATCTACGGCTAAAATTTTTTTCCAGTCATGGCCTTGCTATGTATTTTAGGCTGGCCTTGAACTCACTGTGCAGCCCAGGCTGGCCTCAAAATCATAGCGATCCTCCTGCCTCAACCTCTAGAAATGGGCAAGCAGGAATCAATTTGTGAGATATTAAGAAGATAGGGTCAATAGGATTTTGGGACTCACTGTGCTTGAAGTTACTCCACATAGGGAAGAACTGGCTCGTATAAAGGTGATGAGTTGCATTTTGGACACAATAAGTTAGCCCAATGAAAAGAGCTCTCAAATTTAAAAGGGGTAAAAGCTGGGCATGGTGGTGTACACTTGTAATCTGAGCACTAGGGAGGCAGAAGCAGGAAGATTTATTGGAGTTCAAGGCCAACCTGCGTTATAGAGTGAGTTCAAGGCCAGCCTGGGCTACAAAGTGAGACCCTGTTTCAAAAAAAGAGGAGAGCTAAAATCTGGAAATTGCATACTTGATATGAACAAAAATAATGCAGAAATTTAACATTTTTAAAACGTTTGAGATGATGTCTTGGAATGGGGGGATAGCTCAACGGTATAAATGCTCGCCTCCCAAGCACAAGCTCCTGAGTTTGATCCCTGGTACCAAAAACAAAACAAAAACCCTTCAGGAGATGAGGTCTCAAAATGTTGCTCAGGCTGGCCTCTACCTCCTGGTGCAAGACATCCTCCAGCACCAGCTGCTCCGTAGCTGGAGCTACACGTTCATGGTACCATCTATAAAATGTAAAAATACATTATTTTTTGCTATTTTTTTTTTAGACAGGGTCTCACTATTCAGTCTAAGGTGGTCTTTTTTTTTTTGGAACCGG
>NDGM011108537.1:0-23874 GCA_002564305.1 Octomys mimax | reverse complement strand
TTATGTGTCTTAGCTGAGAGTTTCAAATATAGATGAAATGTGCTCACTTGTCCTGACCTAGGGATGTTCATTTAGCTGTGAGAAGAAAAAGAGCCTCTTCTCTCTCATAGCTACCTGCTGTGAGACAGTTGGTCATTTTCTTGGTCCCCAGAACTCTTTTCCTGGCATCCAGGGCTCCAGAGTTGTAGCCAGGCTAGCTTAGGGTCACAGCACAGCTGTGAACATGGATGTTAATGGGGAGCACTGTGTGTGTTGGGGGGCATGCACACTGTTCTTCGATAAGGCTTGGTGGGTAGAGACCCTCCTGTCTCCTGTGCCCACTTGTAGGCTTCCCTGGAAGCCCCTAGGTCTGGGAGGAGCAGAGGGAAGACATCCTGGGGGATATTCTCCCTCCCCAGCCCCACCAGCTTGTCCCCACATTTCTCTGGGTCCCTACACTGGAAGCCCGAGTCTGTGTTCTTGGAAGCCCCAGGCCTGGGCTCACCTTGAGCAGATGCCCGTTGCTGCCACCACATGTGCTGGGTTCTTCTTTAGGCTGTTCATCTTCCTCACAGGGATAACTGTGCCCCGAGTACGCCTCTTTGCATTGTAACCCTTAGAATGAGGAGTCTGGAAACCTCAGCTGTGGCCTCGCCCGGCCTGCCAGGTGCTGCGCATGGTTAGTACTTTAGATCTGATTTGCCCGTGAGTGGAAGCAGGCCCCCCTCAGAGTCCACATTTCCTAGTAGAGCTCTGCCTCCTTCAGGGGGTGGAGGCTAGACTTACTCCTAACTAAATCAAACGCATTGATGCTTTCAGTCCTCAGGACAATATATAAATTTGTATTTTCTTGTATTTGTTTTTATCAGGAAAAAAGGGGGAAAATCAGGCCTGTATCGTACGTACTAATTTCAGTTGTTCATAAACAGAAACTCATGCCAGCACCAGCTAATTCTAGCACAGCTCTGCTGCATCCTCTGTGAGTCGAACGCTCGCATTTTAGGGCATCAGTTTTGAGGCTGGCCGCCCGGGAGCTTAGCATGAGGTTTCCTCTCCTCTAACGCACCCCACCTCCCACCAACTGCTCTGTCTGTGTCCTGTGGCTTGTGGAATCTGCTGCTGTCTGCTTATTCTCAGAAGGGCTTTTGGATTTTAAATTTTTCAAACAATTCTCCACCACCTCTCCATCCAGCAGTAAGGCACACAGTCTGTTTTCTGGTTGGAGGTGTTGTCCCTGAAGGAGGGGTACTCAGAGAGACTCTCTGGAGCTCTTACTGAGGATTGGGGCTGTCTGAGACACGTGTAGCCTCCTTCGTGCTCAGAGCCCAGAGGATGCCACGGGATGGTGGTGGGGGTGGCAATCTGTGGTCTGCAGCTTCACTTCTGGTCCGCAAGACCAGTTGTAGGAACCGCAGGCCACTTCATCTTTCCTGACCTGCAGATAAGGATGGTGGTTTATACCCTGTCCTCCTCGCAAGCATCTGCACCCCAAACCACAGCAGGGGTGTGGACTCAAGCAGAGAGGCTGGCTCCCAGATTTATCAGCAAGGCAGTGCTGGCCTTTGTTAGTTTCACATGCCACCTTGTGGCTGAAGTGCCACCTTGTGGCTGAAGCGCCACCTTGTGACTAAAGAGAACATTGACTTCAGCAGAGTCAGGAAATGACTCCTAATCCAGGGAACCAGGATCCAGATTAGAAAAACATACTCCACATTCCTTGCACCAAAGTTTCTTGATGTGAAATTGTTTAGTTGAGTGCACCGCAGGCTTCTTGGCACACGGCTTCCTCCCTGGGGCAGGCAAACTAGGAGATTGGCTAATTTTATTAACCCATTCCTCAAAGAATGTCACCAGAGAGAAGGAACCTCATCAGAGCTGGCTTTTCAGCTGGACGTGGGCCAGAGCAACCAGGCAGATAGCAGATGAGGGGTGGTAGAAAGAGCTCTTTTCTCTTTCTACTGGAAAGAAAGAGAAGAACTGGCTGGAAGAACTGGCTTTGTGATCGCTACCGCTGTGTGTATTAATCGTGTGGCTGCGGCAGCAGTAGATGTTTCATCCTTAAACCTCCTCATGCTGTTGCCTCCACGGACTGCAGGTTACTGTCCGCTTTTCCATGCTTTCTTACCTGTCATCATTTTCTTCCTGTCGGCCACTAGCTAAGGAACACATCCGGCGTAATCGACAGAGTCGGACCTTTTTGGTGGAGAATGTCATAGGAGAAATCTGGTCCGAGCTGGAGGAAGGTAGCGTCCTTGAATGTCCTTTGCCCATGCAGATTTTTTTTTTTTAAATCCTACTGGCAAAAATGCACACCAATTTGTCCCATTTGTAACTCTGGAAGATGTTCAGCTCCATGGGATTTCAGAGGTCCTTTGTCCAAGAAGAGTCCTTTTGGGAGCTGCAGTTTTGCATGTTGCAAAATCATGTAGACTCTTTCCAAGAAAGACAGAATTTGGAATCCCCCCAGCCCTGGAGTAAATCTTATTTGTGCTAACAGCAGGTCATGGGCTGTACCAGGCCCATAGCACTGTGTGACATGAAGGAGCAGACATGGTGGCATTCTCTTGAGTTGTGAATGTCCCACTATGCTGCTAACTAGAAAACCATTGTGCTAATGGGTAGTGGTGACCATACTGAGCTAAGTATACCAAATTATCACCCACAAGCTTGTTTTAGATGGGGTGACAAGGGGCCCTTGCAAAGGACGACTGTTTTCATATCAGGTGACAAGTATGTGGTCGTGGACAGTGGTGGTGGCACCGTGGACCTGACAGTCCATCAGATACGGTTACCAGAAGGACACCTGAAGGAGCTGTACAAAGCGACAGGTGAGCCCTGCCCAGCCAGCTGTCTCCTGCTCTGCCCTTTCCAGATGCTTCCATGTCACTCCCTTCAGATTCCTTCTTTCACCTGCTGTAACCAGCAAGCGGGGCTGTAGGTGGTGGAGGATGCTAGTGCCTGTTTGAAATTGGAAAGCAAAATGCAGTTAAATGTTCTTTCCAATACAAGCTATGTGAGCCTGGACAAGGAAGTTTGCTTTTGAAAATTCTAGAAGGATGAGGTAGTAACCTGCTGTAGTCATGATTTGGAGCTAAGGCCAGCTTCCTAGGAGGTCTCAGAATACCTCGTCTTGGATCAAGGTTGCCAAGCCAGTGATGCTGTTCCTCTTCAGCAAAGGATCAGGAAAAGGACAATGAGTAGCTAATAGGAGCACAGGGACTAGACAGGCCTGTGGGTGGTCCAGACTCTGCCCTTGGGTTTCCTAGATGGCAATTCCATGATTCCCCTCACTAGTTGAATGCATTAATCTTATTTGAAATGTAATTGATTTTAAACAGGCTGCTGATGAGAGATCCCTGTAGGAAAAGTTTCTCTATGTGGAAAGAGAAGAAGCGAGGGGGGCTGAAGGAACAGTGAGAACTGTTCCCTGTGCCTGCTCGCTGAGTGGGGCCTGGGTGTGCCCTTCTGTGTGCTTTGGAGAACAACGCAGGGCAGGCCTGTGCCTCGGACTTGGGGTTCAGCTTTGGATGCATGTAATATCTGGGGCTCCCGTCTCATTCTCCATTCAGGTGGCCCCTATGGCTCCTTGGGAGTAGACTACGAATTTGAAAAGCTTCTGTGTAAAATCTTTGGAGAGGATTTTATTGAGCAATTCAAAATCAAGCGGCCAGCAGCCTGGGTTGACTTAATGATCGCGTTTGAGTCTCGCAAAAGAGCAGCGGCCCCTGACAGGAGCAACCCACTGAACATCACCCTGCCATTCTCCTTCATCGATTACTACAAGAAGTTCCGTGGGCACAGTGTGGAGCATGCCTTGAGGAAGAGCAAGTGAGTGGGGCTCCCTGAGAGGCAGGACAGCCCGGGGTCAGTTCTGTTGATGGGAAGGAGGAATGGGGCACAGACCCTGAGTTCCAGTCTCATGTGTTTGCTTTGTGATGTTGAACAAGGGACTCAGTTTCTCTGTTGCTCGGTTTTTTTAGTTTGGAAAGTGAGATAATAATTTCATTTTACCTCCAAGAGTTCTTGTGAGGGTGAAATGAATTCATGTACATTAGGTGCTTAAGACAGTATCTGAGATGTGGAAAGTGTGATCTATGTGTTACTGGAAAATAGAAGCTTTATGGAGAAAGTGAGGGAGTTCAGGTTGGGTGTTGGCTGGAGTCTGAAAGAGAGCCTGCTCCACGGCAGGCACTCAGCAAATATTTGTTGAATGCATTCCGTGGGAAACTGGGTTCCCGGCTCCTGAGTCCTGTGGCTTCCAGCAAGTGTTTGTAGCTCAGTCTGTTGCAAGATTAATAGTTTGGGATATAGGCAAAAGCTCAATTTTTAAAAATTAATGGGAAAAAAATCATGATTTTCTGAAAGCTTTCAACATTATTTCTGATAAACATAGTAATATATTACTACAGTCAAGTAAAGTTGCAAGTCTATCATGCCCATATTACCTTTTGCTACCAACTTTTCTATAATGGACACTGTAACTCTGTCATCCGGCTTCAGTGATGGCCAGTGGCTAGCCAGTCTGAATTTCATCCTCCATTACTTTAAAGCAGATCTCAGATAGATTATCACCTAATCCATAGACATACTAGCCTGTTATTCTAAAGGAAACAATTTTTAAATTTTAATCTTGGACCTGTAAGATAGCTTAGCAGACTAAGCACCTGCTTAGGCAAGTGCAGGGACTACGATTTCATCCCTAGCACCACATGCTGCACTGGCCCTGCCCCTAGGCTTGCTGAGCTAGCGATGAAGTCTGGGCGTGGTGGCGCACACCTGCAATCCCAGTGCTGCGGAGGCTGAAAACAGGAGGATCACTATGAGTATAAGCTGCACAGTGAGAACCTGTACCAAATACATTTTTTAAAAAATTAATGTCAATAGCAATAGCATATCATGCTTAGAAATTGCTAATTATCGAAATGTCATTCATTGCCCAGTCTAATAATGTTAAAATGTTTTTGAGTTCTTTCATGTAATTTTTTTCATTTTATATCATCATCCAAGTGAGACCTGGATGGTGCAATTATATGATGGGTCTCTCATATCCCGCCTACTCCGGAGCTTCTCCTCCTATTTTTCCTTCACAGTGTATTAGATGACAAAACTGACTGATTATAGGAAGTTCCTACAGCCTGGGTCTTATTCACTGAATCCCTGTGGTGTCCCATAACATGTTCTTCTGTCTCCTGATATGTTATTGCAAATTGAGAATTGATAATGAGATATAATTGGAGTCAAGGTTGAATTTTTGGCACATCTGCCTAATGAGTGGTGGTATTTCCTGGTGTCCCATATGGGCAGACGGATGATGTCTGCTCGTGCTGTTCTCCTTGATTTGGGTATGAGAAGACCTGGCCCAGAGACAATGGAGTCCAGCCGTGGTGCCTCCGTGGCCCGTGCTCGCCTTGCTCTACCCTGCTGCCCCTGGATGTGCAGCGCCTTTGTAGAGACCGTGAGGCCATGCTGAAGGCTTTGGCTTGTCCCTGTTGTGCAATGGCTTTGGGCATTTGAGGAGATGCACCTGCTCATGCACATGTATGGCTTTTATATAAAAGTGCGTCACATGAGCTTTTAGCTTTAACTTTTGCTGGGTTCGAAAGACAGAGCACTGCTTCTGTCTATCTCCTTGCCTCTTGCCCTAGACTTAGGTGTCCATCATCCCAGGGAAGAGTCAGCTACAAACAAGACAAACAGAAAAGGCTGTGTCTTATTCTTGGGCTTCAAAAGTCCAGGTTCTGGCATTTTGGGGAAATCATGCTTTTCACCTTGAGACCCTTTTTGGCCCTGGTGCTGTGACAGTGTCCTGCCAGCCTGGGACACTGCTGTGTGGATAAGCCTGGTGTTGCGCAGACCCTCATTGTTGGGTCCTTTTTGTGCCATCCCCCCGCAGCGTGGATTTTGTGAAGTGGTCCTCCCAGGGGATGCTGAGGATGAGTCCCGATGCCATGAATGCCCTTTTTAAGCCAACCATTGACAGCATCATCGAGCACCTTCGTGAGTATTACCCAGCATTGGCCTACTTGGGGCGGAGCTGAGGATGCCTACCCACGTGCCCAGGGTCATTACCCAGCACATAGGCAGTTGCAGTGGCAGAGGGTACGGGGGAGCCATGGGCCCAGGCCTGTAGGAGCACATGGGGTTGGGTGTGTGTTAGGGGGAGTCACTGGGCACAGGCCCTGGGCCCCTCTCCTTGGGAAGGTTTCCTCACCTGGGCTTCACTTCGCTTGGGAGCTGTGCAGCCTTATATCTTAGAGGACAGGCCCCAGGGTATGCATCTCACATGTAAAGTCAGGACTCCTTCCCTGCTAGGAGAGAAGCACTTGTCCTGTGAACCAAAGGGAAGTTCTACTTTGGGGACAAACAGATTCTGGCTACCCCACTGAGTCAGTAGTGCTTACCCAGGGACACCCAGTGACTCACTGGAACTATTTTCAGTGTCCAAACCCCTTGTCCTCTCCTCACCCCTCACCTACCGAATCAGAATGCCTAGGGGTGGGGTGAGATTTTTCTGAAAATCAGTGTCCTATTTATAACAGCCTGCCTGACCTATTCAATGGAACCACAAGTTTGGAGGATATTCCTTTATGCGTAACAAGTTCTTAGCGTGAGCACCACCTCTCTGTTAAAATGGGATTCTGCTCAGTAGCAGCTCTTGCCTTAATTCCTGAGCATTCTGCCCTGAAAACTCCTCTTCTTCCAAGGATCAGCATAAAAATTTGGTTCAAGGAGCTCAGTTGGTTCAAGTGAATTCATCCCCCACCCCCGACCCATTTACTGGGTTTTGCTGACATGACCCTCTCCCCCCCTTCCCTCCCTTTCAGGGGACCTGTTCCAGAAGCCCGAGGTATCCACAGTGAAGTTCCTTTTCCTGGTGGGCGGCTTTGCTGAGGCGCCTCTCCTGCAGCAGGCTGTGCATACTGCCTTTGGCGACAAGTGCCGGATCATCATTCCCCAAGACGTGGGCCTCACCATCCTCAAAGGAGCCGTCCTCTTCGGCCTGGACCCGGCTGTGATCAAGGTGCGCCGGTCTCCGCTCACCTACGGGGTAGGTGTGCTGAACCGGTACGTGGAGGGGAAGCACCCCCCCGAAAAGCTGCTGGTGAAGGACGGCACTCGCTGGTGCACTGATGTCTTCGACAAGTTCATCTCTGCCGACCAGTCTGTGGCCCTGGGTGAGCTTGTCAAGCGGAGCTACACACCGGCTAAGCCCTCCCAGCTGGTCATTGTCATCAACATCTACAGCTCTGAGCATGACAATGTCAGTTTCATCACCGACCCAGGGGTGAAGAAGTGCGGCACACTTCGCTTGGATCTCACGGGGACCAGTGGCACAGCGGTGCCCACCCGGAGGGAAATCCAGACCCTCATGCAATTTGGGGACACCGAGATCAAGGCCACAGCTGTCGACATAGCCACCTCAAAGAGTGTCAGAGTGGGGATTGACTTCTTAAATTACTAGCCATTTCTCCTGCCCCTGCCACCTTGGACCGAGCTCCTCCGTGTCTGCTCACCTCATCCTTGCTGTTCTCCCTGGACCTGACCCTTGTCATTGCCCACCTGAATTTCAGCAGGAAAGATGGAAAGAACCAGAACAAGACATAACTACAGATTTTTTTGAGGGCACACTGGAGTCAGAAAAATAGTCAGAAATTAAGATTGAGGTGTGGGAACCGGAAATTCAAGGATTCTAGAAGATCAGCTAGTCTTGCTAAGTAGCAGAGTGGTGAACCAGCTACCTGAAAGGGAACCAATACTTTTCTGAAGCAGTGGTCAAGCTGTGCTTTGAATCATCTCAGTTAAGTAGGATTTAGGATGTCCCGTTGCCATCTTTCCAGATTTGAAATGAGATTTTTGAACCAGAAGAAACTCAGTATCTGAGATCCTTTTGCTTTTGGATAGTAATCAGTATAAAATGCCACCCACATGCAGTTCATCTCTCCCCATCATCACAGGATTAAAGTGGTGGTTCAGTGGGAGCGTGCAGTGGTTTTAGCTCGTGGGAGAACACTGCCTACACTGGGCAGTATTTTCAGTTTTCATATAATATAAATGCCAAGCAGGTTTGGTGCCAAAGCCATAGCAAAGCCCCTAGGCTTTGGGGGACAAGCAGTGGTAATACCTTATCTTTTTAGCAGGCAAAATTTTGATGCAATTGAAATAGATTTTTAAAGAGATGCCTTATCCCAAATTACAGCTGACCCCTCTTGTCTGTGCAGACACATGCCAAGATCCCCAGCCCAAAGCCAGAAATAGTATGGAACCCTATGCCTTCTGCGTTTTGTCCTATACTTATATACCTGTGTGAAAGTACAGTTCACAAATTAGGCCTACCAAGAGATGAATGACAGTAACTACTAATAAAAATAGGACAATTATAAAAGTATACAGTAATAAAATTTATAAGAATATATTTGCCTTCTCTCTCTTAAAATATCTTCTTGGCTTGTCCTGTATTTTTGGACCGTGATTGACAGTGGGTAAATAAAACCTCAGAGAGCAAAACCATGCCTAAGGGGAAATTATTGCCTCTGTGGTGATATAATTTGTGATACTTAATGCCAAACTCTGGTTTTGATAAGTAATTCTAGTTAATCTGCAGGGATTGAGCATGAGAAATTGAGCTTGCTATTTGTCTTGTTTGGATCACTTCGTCCCAAAGTTTAGAATATCCCCTTGCCTAGAAAAATATACCGATTTTAGATTAGTCCCCTCCCCTGCTCCTTCTCTTCCTGCTCAGAGTTTTGGCCATTCCTTCCCACACTGTGACAGGAATGTGTTGGTGAAACAGGAAAGAAGGATCTATTCCTTGAACTGCTTCATTAGACCTTTGTTTTCAAATCTGCTCCAAAATAATGAGTAGCTCTGTATTTGATGGATTAAGCTGGGTTTTTTCCCCCCCTAAAGCAGATCTGTGGCATCAGATTTACCTGGGTGCTTGGTAAGAGCAGGTGCCTGGATATGATCTTTTTTTTTTAAACTGAAGCTAACTTGGAAGAGGAAGACCAGAACCTGCATTTTTCTTTTGTTTGTTTGTTGTGCTTCAGGTACAATTTGAGAATTACTGATTTTAGGTCTTGTCCAAATTGAGGCACAGACCACAGGCTGTGCCCCGCAACCTTTCCATCAGACATCCCTTCGGGAAGAGGATTCACCCCATACCTTGTCCTCTTAGGGAGTAGAGCAGAGGTCCACACCTAGCCTAGGGAGGAACCTTTTAACCCTCTCAGGAAGGTTCTGAGGAGTGAAGAGATGGTAAGAAAGGAGCCCCAAGAACAGGGTTGACTGCAGTGTGACTACGGTCCCTCCTTCCCCACTGCACAACACCAGTGCACTGCAATATTCCGGAGCCAACTGAGGATAAAGAATTGGGAATCTGCCTTGGTCCAGCTTATCTGTTCAAAGCTGTCTTTTCCACCTGCTGGAATTCATTCTGATTTCCCATCACTGCAGGCATGCATAATGAATGAGTAGAGAATGAGAGAAGAAACTTCGAATGCAAGTTGGATTCACAAACCCAGTATCATAGCCAATATGCAGATTTTAAATAGCATCTCCAATCTCATTTCAGTGTGTCTTCTTTTTCACATTGCCTGCTGCAGAATTCTCCGCTAGAATGTGAAACAGGAACGCAACACAGGACTGGAGAATGTGAATCTTGCGACTGAGCTGTGGGATTCTGCATCCATGTACCAAGGTGTGTTTGCTAGGGGTCTCCTGCTGCCCGCTCTGCTTCAAAGGCTCAATGTTATGGGTCCCTATTTCATGTTGCTAGCTGTAGTCTACAAAGAGGACTTTTCAATTTGGTTATGAGTAATATAATTTTATGTACATACAATATTAGAATCTTGTACAGAATCTTTATTTCTACAATGTGCTTTTGTTTAAAAAAATAAGGAAGATGCATTTTAATTTTTGTTGCTGATATTGCTGCCCTTAGTCTTCTGGTTTCAGTTCTAAATATCTCTCACTAAGCACTGATTTATGCCGATTCCAAGCACTGGACAAGACGGAGAAATGGACAGAGGAGCCTAGGATCAGAATACTCTGAATACAGAGATCAACAGCTTCACTGGACCTTTCCACGTGGGCATCCTTCCCAGAGAGTCACAGGTTATAGGTAAAGGAACACAATGGACCGAGTCTCCTGTCCAGACTTCGAGAGCTGAACGTCCCAGTTCTGTAAGCAATGTGACTATGTAGAAAAACCCATGAAAACTCTGTATCAGTGGGTTGTTGGCCTCTCTTTGTGAGACAAAGCATTGACTCCAAAGACAAAGCTTGGTCTGCGTGTGTACACCAGGGTCGAAGGAATGAATGAGCTTGGCACATAAGCCAGGCTTTTCCTTTGGGTTGAGTGTAAGTGTGACAGAGTCAAGCCCCTCTCTCCTGCTAGTGTAAACTGCTTCCTGCATTGCATTCAGGCTATCTCTTTGTCTACTATTTCTCTTAAATGACCTTATAGAAATCTGCACTGTTGGCCAATTGGTAACGGACAGGGGGTGATAATGACCTAGATTCTCTTCTGGCCCCAAAGATGCAGCCCCTGTAGTCAGACTCCTTAAACAAAATCCTCTATCCATCCCTTTCCCTCACTGAACTACTCTAGAATAAGAGCATTGGATAAGTATACTTGGACATAAGCCTAATCTTAGGAAGTTTCTAGAAGGTCTGTGGTCTTGACCAATTACTTACTTGTCCCTGGCATATTATCTGATAGGTGCTTTCTTGTAAGCAGGGGTGTTAGTTTCCTTTGTAACCACCTTTTGTGTATACACAAAAGCAGGTATTACTACATACTGAGTGACAAATTGTTTACAGCCAGCTGTGATAGGAAAGAGGCGGATTCATAGGAGTGATTTTGCAGTGATAGCTATGAAGAATCTAGATTACAGAACCTGCCCCACCCTTAGAATGTTATTTAGACCAAGTCTAGCTTTTAGAGTCCAGGTCTGGTTAATTGCCAGGGTAGCAATGGATCGCATGCACCAATATAAACAGGAGTCAAAATGCATTATTAGTTGAAGATCGAATTTCACATGTACAGATGTAACCGCTGTGATTAAGCTGCACATGTATGCTGGGGAATGGCTTACGTGGATGACTAGTATAAAAGTTGTTGGCCATAATGTCACCAAGACCTCTCATTTGCTTGAAATATGGATTCTAAAATCTCTGCCACTGGGGGTCTTGTTCACTACAAGATAAACCAAACTTCACAGAACTTTGCAGCAGTTCACAACTGGACAGGATTGTATCTACAAACTCTCTTGTCTTCACAGATGTCTAATAAAGTAAAACTCTGGATCTCATGTGGCTTGGATTTGTTTGCCTCTCCCCCATGCTGGATTTGTAAGCAGAGTTACAACTGGATCATTACCGACCTCCCCTCCATTCTGTCTCACAGGGAGAATGATTTCCAGGTCCCTTCATAGGTGGTATAATTTATTAACAGTTATTTCAACAAGGCTAGCCCTTCACTACTGTGAACCAAGGCACCATTGATGGTCATAGTTCTCTTCCTTCAAGCAGGAGTGAAGTGGTCAGACACACAGAAGGCAGCGGTGTGGGATGACTCCTCCGCTGCTCCCAACCAAAAGTCATCCAGACTTCCGAAAGGCCTGGGATGGCTCCTTGCCCTCTGGCACCCTGGCAGATCCATGAAACTGAATGTCTAGATCTTTTGATTTCTTCCAGACTCTATCCCTGGGGTTTCCTCCAAGCTGGGTTTAGAATCTTCTAGAAGGCCTCAGTTGAGGTCCAGGCCTCTGCCTCTACCTGTGTTCATCTGAAGTTCATTTTTCAAAAGAGCAGAGGTAGATGTGGGCAGTGCTTTAAGCAGACTTGAGATACATACCCTGGAATACTCCCTAGTGCTGTCCGTCTCCGTTCCCTTTGCACAGAGGCAAGAGCTCCAGCCAGCTCTGTGCAAGGCCATTCATTCCCTGCGTGTCTGGCGCACATGGTGGCATCGTGGTGGGAGTTAGTCTAGTGAGAGACTTTGCCTCCTTTGCTTCTATAAAATGAAGGTGGTTAGAAAGAAGTAGCACTCAACCTCCTACCATGTCTCTGTTTCAGTACACTGTTCCTTCACATGTCCTGGGCTCCTGGAAAATCTGACCTCTCAAACGGGAGACAAAAATGGGGTTAGGAGTGTGTGTGGCAAGGGCTGTCTGATGTGGTGGCACGTGCCTGTAATCCTGAAATCTGGGAGGCTGAGGCAGGAGGATTGCAACTTGGAGCCCAACCTGAGAAAATTAGCAGTTTGGAGAGATCCTGTGTGAAAATTAAAAAAAAAAAAAAAAAATTAAAGAATTGGGGGTATAGCACAGTGTGAAGAATCTGGGCTCAGGCTTCAGGGGGCAGACGGCTAGGCCCAGGGAAGCGCCTCTGTTTAGAAGCTGCCAAGGACAAGGCCGCAACTCCTTGAGGTCCCAGGCTCTTTCTGGCTCCTGCTGGCACCACAGAGCCCTTCCTGTGGGCTGACTCTGTCGCCACCACTCCACCCTCTGTGGGGGCACTAGGGACAGAGATTGTTCCTGCCCCTTCTTCAGTGTCCATGCCCACAGCAGAGCCCCAATCCCCCGCCACATATGTTCCCAGGGAGATGGACCTGCAGACAGTTCGGATGTGCACTGAGCAACTGTCTGGATTTATACCTGGGCTGGGCTTAATGGGGGCTCACAGGGAAGAGCCCCCACATTTTTTGGCCCAAGTTCCTCTAGGGACCTGCCCCCCTGGGGCCCCAGTTCCAAGGACACCCTGCAGGAGAAGGGGAGGGGCGAGTTCTGGGGCCTCAGTGTCCCACCTGAATGAGCTCACAAAGGCTGGTGAGTGGCCCAGAGATGGGGGTGGGGCAGGCAGTGACCCAGGCACCCAGGTGAGAGCAGGTGAGGTGGGCAGGGGGTACTGGGGAAGGATTCACATCCTGTTCTGCCTCCCTCCTCCAGGGCACCATGGCTGTATGCTCTCCCTGCCCTTCTCTTCCAGGCAAGCCTGGCTGTGGGTCCCACCCTAGGGTCACACTCTGGGTGACACATCCTTTCCCTGAGAGTCACCCATTCATGTCCATTTTCATACCAGAGCCCTCAAGCAAATGAATCTCGATGTGCTTTATTTTCTTATCTGTAACTTGGGTGCTCGCTTCTAGGGAGCTGTGGGGATCAGAAGAGAGAGCAGGACCCTCCTCTAGAAATGGGTATATCATACAGCTCTAGAGAGTATTTGCTAATCTAGTCCATGGAAGGCTTTGAGATCAGTTATTGGGCACAGGTGGGGGTGCCGGGCACACATTGGTAGCCTGGTCTGCCTGACTCTTGCACCAACACCTCTCAGGAGCCAGGCACCACACCAGGTGCTAGTTGTATCAGCCTAGATGTGGTCTCAGCCTTACTGTTCCTGGCTTGGTGGGAGCCGAACTCCATTAGCAACTCCCATCACTGCCAACAGCCCTGGACTGTGGTCCTCTCTTCTACCCAGAGGCCCCATCTCCCAGTCTTCAAAGCATTGCTTCCAGAAGACCAGCTAACTTGGCAGAACAGGAGATGGCAACATCCACAGAATTCAGACGCAGACCCTGGCAATTTGGGTTGGGGAGTCCACTGCTGATCCCTGAAATAGGGAGGGGTCTGGCTCCAAAGTGAATAGCCACACAAATTGGTAGTGGATTCCTGCCACCCCTGCCATTGTCCTTGGATCCATGCCAACTTTTGGGGGCACTTTCTGATCCTTCAAGTCATAACTTACTCTGATTCTTTGTTGTGAAGCTCTCTTGTGTATTGCAGCATGCTTAGAAGCATCCTACCTCTTTCATGCCATTGGCAGCTCATGCCCCCATTTGTGACAACCAAAAACATTTCTAGGCATTGCCAAATGTTCTGAAGGCAAAGGTGGTGGTGCCAAAAATTATCACTAGATGAAAAAAGGTCTGTTCAGGTGTGGTACCCTCATCTCTCTCCTCTCCCAAAACATGTAAGTCTTACACTGGGGCTTCTGGGTTTTGCTTATCTTTATATTCCAAATTTTTGTCACAGTTATTGTTGTAATATGCATATAGTTCATGATTGTTGGATGGATGGATGGATAGGTGAGTGGAGGGTGGCTGGATGGGTGGGTAGGTGGATGGGTGGGTGGGTGGATGGGTGGATGTGTGGGTCGGTGAATAGATGGCTAGGGAAGGAAAACATTCATGGGCAGTAATCTGTATACCTGTTATCTAAGCTTATATAAAAGCTAACTATCCTGGTATTCCTCATAATTGAAACCATCTCTCTCTGCTGGCTTTGAGTAAGAAAGTATTGCAGTCTCTCAAGCCCTAGCTCCTGGCAAGGGCGTTCTTCTGCTCCCAAGTTTTTTGGCATACAAGCAGTAAGTTTTTGAGACAGAAATTTTTGATGAGGCAATTTCTTTCCCTCTTTTCATTAACAGAGAACAAAATCATGGAGTCTTCCAAGATCTTCATGAGACAGCTGCCAGTCACACCAGGCTACAGTGGTAAGTGGCAGCCTGGAGACCACGGTTGTGGTCCTTGCCTTGGCCCACTGTCCATATCTGTTCAGTGCATTGTGTGAGAGCAGGTGCTCTGGCTTCAAAGAATGCCAAGGAAACACCAGTGTCGATAGTTGGGCTCTGATTTGTGGAGAGAAAGGACCAGGTCTCTCCTACATGCATGCTGGAAGTGCTTCAAACCTATTGAATGAATTTCAGCAGGGATAACAGTGCTATAAGCACTGATATAGTAAAAAGCTACAGCCCTGTCCCGCCCTGATTTAGCTTTCTCAAGGCACCCCCACCCAGGGATGACCTGTGCTCTTCTTTCCTGTATCTACTAAAGGGAGGTGGCCAACTGCCCTGTTTATTGGGGGTGGGGACTGCCCTGGCAATAGCATTCAGTCTGTGTCCAGCACCCCCAGGTCCTTGGCAGAATACGACCATTCGTTACCCTTCCTAAAGACTCTTTCACCTCCAGCTTCTGGGCCACAAAGAGTTTACTACATGTCATAGTTGTGGGTGACAAACCCAGTGGCCCCTTGTGCCCTCCACTCTCATCCTCCACTATTCTTGGGGACAGAGGTGCTTGGGACTATCCCAAGATCCTAGCCCCACCCTGGACCTACTGGTTGAGTGAGAGAACAGGTTCAAGTCAAGTCTCTGCATTGCCACCATCTAAGTGACTGTAAGCAACTTACCTCTTCATGGTATAAGGGAAAAAATCCTATAAAATTGATGTATTTGTTTCATAGGGCACTACAACCAGTCGCCTATAAACTAGGTGGTTAAAACAAACAAAAATGTATTCTTTCTTCTGTTGGCCACATATCTGAAGTCAGAGTGTCAGTAGAGCCACATTCTCTCTGAAGTCTCTAAAGGAGGAACTTTCCTTCGTCGTTTCCAGCTTCTGAGTACCCCACGTGGCCCCTGGCTTGTGTCCGCATCACTCTCACTTCAGCCTCCATCTTTACAGGACTCCTCAACTGGGTTTCTCCTGGGTCTCTAAGTTTATGGACCTCAAGTCTCCCCTTTTCATTTATAAGGACACCAATCATTGGATTGAGGCCCCATCCTAAACCTAGGGTGATCTCGTGTGTAGATTCTTAATCACATCGGCAAAGGCCTCTTTTCCTGGGAAGATCATGTTCACAGGTATCAGGGGACCTATGCCAGGGTCTGGTGCAACCCGCTGCATGGTGTACCATTCATTATTGTGATGATCATAGGGGCCGGCACACAGTCCTCTTCTACATGTCTTAGTCCTTGGAAAGATTCAAAGATCATGGGTGCATCACCCACTCACGCACGTTCCTATAGACACACGGAATCTATGCACAGATCAGCACGGGCCCTGCTGGCTGGGAAAGCCCTCGGTTTCTGCGCTGTCTCCTATGACTTTAGGGTATCTGTCAATCCTCTACGCGTTCAAACAACTGGATGGTGTGTGGAGGCTTTGAGTGCCACCAGGGTCAGTCCATTAATTCCACTTTTCCAGAGACAGCTTGTTACTGGGCCTGGGGCTTGGGGCTTGCTGCCTTCAGTTCTTTGGTAGGTTTTCTTTCTGTAGGGACCAAAGTAAAAATGTTAGGTTGTTATGCTGAAAGATATTTGTTTACTTTGCAGTTTAAAATCAACTTCTTAACCAGTGTTCCTCAATCGTTCTTTTTAAAAAAGGTTTTATTGTGACAATATTACAGTACTTAGGGTTCAGCATCCAGTTTAAATAAATAGTTGTGTTTTCCCCGTACTAATTGTAATGATTATATGTTATTTTGTGGGAAATGGTGATAAATTGTCCTAGGGGTGGGTCTTGCAGATAATGAATTTACCTTTTTGTGTAATATGTCTCTGCTTTTAATAAGCCTGCAATTTCCCCATGGTGCAGCCGGCAAGAAAGACCCCAAATTGCATTTGGGAAGTGTCAAGGAAAATACGCTTTCTCTCTAAAAAGAGGAATAATTTCAATTACTCCTCAGACTATCATTTTGGCCCATTAATGCTTTCCCCATTTGCGGTTCACGCTGACATCAGGGGCTTTGCTATCAAAGCGGATGACTGTCATTGCCTTTGCTGAAATGGGCCTTCCCTCCTCCGCTCCAAGGTCATTTTTGTGACCTTGGGAGGGCCTAGCCACAGTGGAAAGAGCAGCACCGCCTGTATTAATGGCCTTTGGAAAAATACAGAGGAGTTGGCCAGGGAGGAAGCCAAAGGGCAGGCCGCGGTGGGAGTGTGAGGCGCGGTCTGGATTCCTCGCCGGCCTTGCTCATGGCCGCGGCTCCTCGGGCTCTTGCAGGCTTCATTCCGCTCCTCAGTTGCCAGGAAACCTCCAGTGAGGACAATGTGGAGCTCTGTCTAAAAACCTTCCGGGAGACCACGCAGCGACACAAAGACCAGCTGGAGGAGCTCCGCTGCGCCGTAGCCACGGCTCCAAAGCTGAAGCCCATCTGCTCCGAGGAGACGGTCCTGCGGGCGCTGCACGAGTACGCCCGGCGCTACCACCCCCTGACTCTGGGTACGGGCGCCCCAGACCAGCCCGTCCCCTTGGCCCTGGACCCATGCGCACACATCGGCAGGCCAGCCCCAGATGGCTGGAAGCCAGCACGCTGTCCGGCCCCAGCACTTCTACAGAACGAAAGGCTCAGTTGCTGCATACCAGAAAGATGTGCATGTACGGGAGGGACGCAGGCCTGGTCAGACAGGATGGGCTGCTCTGAGAACTCAGAGCCGGGGTCACCACGGGTTCTAAATTTTGGAGTCTGGTTGCGCAGATGCCGTTTTTCTGTTGCATTCTCTGTGCTGGGCATTCGGGTTCCCTGACCACACACAGGAGACGGAAGGTGGCCAGTGGAGGGGGGGGCGTGTCACTTGGCTAAGGTTATACAGCCAGCAGCCTAAGTGAGTATGGATTTGAATGCAGCTCCTCCAGGTACTAAGTTTGTAGGAGGCAATGACAATAAGGATGACTTCATTATATCATAATCAAAACAGTGACTTGACCTAGATTATTTTAAAGTCTAAAAAGCCTATAAAAATAATGGACGGGGGCTGGGAAGATGGCTCAGTGGAATACGTGCTTCCCTGGCAAGCACAAGGGTCTGAGTTCAATCCCCGGTTCCGCCAAAAAAAAAAAAAAAAAAAAAAAAAAAAATGGACGGATTACCTTTATTGTTATAATTGTTTGGGAGACTTTTCAAGGCTGTATGATTAATTTACATGTTTGCTGTGCTTTAGATTTTTTCAAACATTGCAAAGAATATCTGGTCAAGTGTGTGATTCAGCCCAGCTCCGTAACTACTCGCTGTGTACCTAAAGCAACTTGCTTCCGCTTTCTGGGCTCCAGTTTCTCCATCGAGGGCTCCTTAGGGCTCCTTTTGGCTCTGAGGTTCTGGGTCACTGGGCTCATTTGAGTCTTCCAGCAATTGGAGGAGACAGTGGGGGCTGTGAAACTGGTTCAAGGTCACCCAGCCATCCAGAGTCCCAGTGATGACCTACAGGCAGGTGCCTGGTACAAGCAAGTCTGACGTGTTTTCTCCTGCTTCCCAGGATGCTTCTTCCCTCCCATCCCCATTACATAAAGTATCATAGAGGATTTTGGCAGCTTCTTCACTATGCTCAGAGGAAAGCAGGGTCTGTCTAGGAGGAAGGACATAGAATGCAGCCAGGTTGGGCTTGGGCTCTGGCCCTACCAATTCCTGGTTTGGTGACCCCGGCCAAGTCTCTCTGAACCTCTTGCAAGTCAGTTTCTTCCTCCATATGTTGGAGGTAAAAGTGGTGAGAAAATTAATGAGATAGAACTGGGGAGCCCTTTCCTGGTGCCTGGCACATACCACCACCACCCATGGCGGCCACTGCCCTATCATGGGTCTAGGCCTAGAGTAGCTGTGGTCGCCAGCTAGTGTGTGGGCACTGCTCACTGTGCAGTACCTTCAGGAACTGTGGTCTCTTTACAGAATGTAAGAACGTGAGGAAACCTCCCCAGGAGCCCCCGATCCCTGGCTGGGCAGGCTTCCTGCCCAGAGCCAGGGTCACTGAGCTGGGCTGTGCCACAAGGTACACTGTCATGGCCAAAAACTGCTACAACGACTTCCTGAAAATCAAGGAGCTGGCCAAGCAGGCTAGGCATAAATCCTATGCAGAGTAAGTGTGGGTTCTATCCATGGGCAGCAGGAGGAGGGAGCAGCACAGAGCTGGCTAGGTTGGCCGGTGTCCCATCCACACTGGCATTGTCTTGGGTGTCGTTAGTTATAGGGATGGGACTCATATGTCACCACCAGGCTCCACTCCTCAAGAGCTCAGCTTCTTCACTTAGTGCTCTTCTGTAGGGTCTGTAGGATGGGCTGGGGGTGAGATCCAATAGGGCCATCCTGTCAGGGATGCTGAGGGAGGGACATGGAAAGTGATACCAGGACACTGTAAGTGGTTCCTGTGGTCTCAATTTCTTCTTCCATAAAATGGAGACAACAATTTTAACCTTTAGGGTAAATTGTAAGAATTAGAAATAAATATAGCATGCTCTGCCAGAACTTGCATGCATTATATTAATTCTAATTTTATTACTAAAAGAAATAACCTTCTGACTTTTGTTCTCACTTTAGACTGTATGGAGGGGGATCTGCACAACCTCCTGCTCCTTCTCCCAAAGTTTTGCAGCATCAAGGGCCACTGGCCACATGCCCTGGCTTCTCTAATTCAGGTATACAAAGACTCTTTCTTTCCTTCCTACTGCTATCCCTCCCTCTCTACCTCCCTCCCTCCCTTCCTTGTTTTCCTCCTTTTTTTTTTTTGGTAGAACCAGACATTGAACTCAGGCCCTCCCACTTTCCAGGTAAGCGCTTATTCTACTGAGCTATCTCCCGAGTCCCCTCCTCCCTTTCTTTTTCTTTGGGATTTTAGACAGGGTTTTGCTCTATAACCCATCTTGGCCTTTTGCTTCCCCAGTGCTGAGATGACAGGCGTGGGCCACTAGGCCTGGCCTGCTGCACTGCAAAGTGCAGGGAAGTGTTTGCAGAGCCCTCTGTGCATAGCTAGGCCAACTGCTTGCTACTTAGAAGCAGGCACTTCTCTTCCAGGTGGAAGTTGCCCTGCTCTTGGAAGACCCCAGGGCGAGGACACCAAAGCTCCAGTGACGTGTGGCTGTGCTCAAACCAAATACAGGGAGCAACAGGAAGATTTATCTAGAGCCCCTGCCCTCAGTGAAGTATGCAGAGGGCTAGAAGCCTGCAGTCTGCAGGGAGCTGGGAAGGGGGGTGGTGTCAAAAGCCTGCTGTCCTTGTCTCAGAACTAGCCTCTCACCCATACCCTAGTGGGCAACGAGGAAGTTGAGCAAGAATTCTTTACTGCTGTCTGCCTTGGCAATGGAATGACCTTAGTGACAAAGGCTTTCTTTTGTCCTGTGGGAATAAAGAGGATACTTGGCAGAGTGCCAGAAGATGTTATGGTTGTTCTTCTCAGGTGTTGCTGACCTTGAGAAGGGCCAGGTTGAGGTCTTGGCTTTCTAATCCTTGAGGTAAACTTCATTACTGGGCCAGGCTCTTCCCTGAAGCCCCAGACCTGCCCCCTGAACAGTCCTTCTTGGCTCTCCTGGTCCTGGAATGACATGTTCTCAACACTGGCATATGCCCATTTCACCCCTGAATTTTAAGAATCCCATTCCCCAGGAGCTCCCAGCTGTCAAATTCCAGGACTGCCCAAACAAAGTACTACATAATGAGTGGCTTTGGACAATAGAAGTTTATCGTCTCACAGTTCTGGGGGCTGAAGTCTAAAATCAAGGCTGTTGGCAGGGCCTCAGGCCTCTGACATCTGGATGGGGTCCTCACCTCTCCCAGCCCCTCAGTAACCATTGAAGTCTTTTCTGCATAGCTCTAATCTCTGTGCCCCCCTCCACGCCAAGTTACATGCTGTTCTCCTTGGGTCTCTTGTCTTTTTGTAGCTATCTGCTATGAAGCCAGAAGTCACCTGGAATTAGGGACCTGCCCTACTCCAGTCTGACCTCGTTTTAACTAACTGTACCTACAATGACCTTATTTCCAAACCAGTTGCATTCTGGGGGATTTTGTTGGAAGGTCCACCTTTCTTTCTGTCCAGCCCATAACGCAGACTGCTGGGCCCTGCCCTGGGCCAGGAACACTTCGGACCTCATTGGGAAACCTTTAGCACTTGGAAGATACCAGAAACAGCTCTGTAGCTTGCCACGGGACATGCATGGTCTAAACAGGAAGTGTCCCCCAAAGACTCCCGCACTGAGAGCTTAGTCTCTGTTATGGTTTAGATCCCAAGTGCCCCTCCCTCGCCCCTGCCCCTGGAAGTCTCACACACGAGGTGCACCTTTTGGAAGGTGACTGGATCGTGACAGCTCGGTGAATTAATCTGACGCTTTTCAACCCCTAGCTTCATATGTTAGGGGAAGTGGGGTCTAGTTGTAAGAGGTGCGCCCCTGCGGTGTGACCCAGAAGAGGCGCTTTTGTCCTCGGCTCCGCTCTTCTCTCTGCTTTCTGGTTGCCGCGGCTGAGGCTTTCCTCCGCTCTTCACTCTTCCACGTGCCATTTCTGCCTTGAAGCCCTCTGACCACGTGTGGGCTGAGCGCTTCAAAGACCAGGAGGCACATACTTAATACAATAAAAAAAAAAAAAAATCAAAATCAAGAAACAGATCGGATGAGGCCGGGGAGATAGCTCAGTAGAATAAGCGCTTGCCTTGGCAAGTGCAAGGGCCTGAGTTCAATCCCCGGTTCCACAAAAAAAAAAAAAAAAAAAAAGTAAAACTTAACAAAACTGTTATTTTTATTTCAACACTGCTGTGGTCTGAAATTTCATACTTCTTGTTACTTGTTAAATCCTAAAATCTTATGAGTAGGTTTCAGACCACTGTTCTAGATCTTTCATTTTGTTTTTTGAATTCAATGAGACTTTTTGATGTGTGTATATGTGACATGCACGACAATCTGTACTGCTCTCTGTATTGTCAATTGTATGAAAGTTATGAAAATGATACATTTTTATTTTATATAAAATATTAAAATAAAAAATAAAAGGTTTTTTCAAATTTCAAAAAGAGAAAACAAGCCTGGGAAACTTATAATGATAATACATGAAAAAATAATGTAGTACGTATATTTTTGAGCTTTTAATATGATAAATATTGATAGATATAACTGCTGGTATGCTGGAAATCTGCCTCCGAAAAATATCTAGTGGTTTTGTAGGGTTTTGCTTGATCAAAACTTGCTTATTTGTATAATCATTTTAATGAAATTTCTCATGTTATATTTTATAATGAAAGCTGTGAAAAATTACAACAAAAAAACCCAAAACAAAACCCAAAAAAACCCAAAACAAAACCAGAAGGCAAAGTAAACCTTCCCTTCCTTATGGGTGGTGAGTATTTTGGCTCAGCCATGGAACAGTGACAAATACAGTTCTCCACACAGCCGTGTTCAGAGGTGAGGCCTAGAGAACTGCTTGATTGGATCACAAGGGCTTTAACTTCATCAATGAATCAATTGCCTAGACGAGATCATAATTCTGATCACATTGTTGAGAGGTGATATTGGAGGTGGGGCTTAGTCTAAGGGGACAGATCATGGAGTGTGACCTGGGTGGCTCTATGAGTCCCCAACTGCTCTCTGTCTCGCTCCTCCCCTCGTTCTGCCTCCCGTGAGCTGAGCAGCTTTCTCTTCCTTGCCTTTCTGCTGCGATGCTTCTGTCTTGCCATGGGCCAAACACAGCGTGCATGTGCAGCCACAGACTGACCCTCGAAAATCATAAGCCAGAGCAAGCCTTTTCTCCTCTAAGCTGTTTTTCTTAGCTATTTTGTCACAGCAGTGAATAGCTAAAGCAGAGGCCAAAGGGAACATTGGCATCAGACAGTGCAAAAGTGTGCAGAACGAGAGGCTTCCTGCCCTCCCAAGGTGCCAGGGGTCAGAATCAGGAGGATGGAGAACTTCAGTTTTGACAGTTCGGTGTCTTGACAGTTCAGTGTTTCCTGCATTTAGAAATGTCAGCAACAAATGCAGCAGGACCTGTCACCTCAACTCCAGAGGAATCAGAGATCTTTTTATATCATATGTCATTTGTTGTGAGCAGCTAGAAATAATGTTAACCTGACCTCTATTTTACAGTTATGGTGGTTAGTATAATTATTATTCTCTAATATCCTGTTTCAATACAGGAAGAAACTTTTATATAGATATCGTGTATAGATCTGGTCTTTTTCATAACATATGATTTGTAATGTTACATATTTTACTGTGCACATTATTCTAAGAAGAGGCTTACAGGATTCACCAGTCAGCCTGAGCACCCAGAAATGCGCAAGGACCCTTGAACAGAGAAACAGCCGAGCAGGGATGTGTATAAAGGGCATCTGACTGACAAAACAAAGCAACTTTATCTCTGTGAGATGCAAGATTATAATATAGATGATCATTTAAAAGGTGATGAAAAGGATGAATATTGCTATGGAGAAACAGGACACAGTTCATGAAGACAAGAGGTTATTTGAGATACAATCGTGGTAAAGTTATGTGCATACACACACACACACACACACACACACACACACGCACTGCAAATGCCTTTTTTGCTTAACTGAAGGAGTTAGCTAACCATGAAACCTAGCAATGGTGCTACTGGTTTTCTTTTCTTTGTGCTTTTTCTGATTTTTTTTCTCAGCCAGCAGGTATTGCTCTCATAATCAGGAAAAAACATTATCTAAGGAGCTTTATTTGAATGGAAGACATTACCATATCTTTATTAAAAGCTATGTTAATCTTTGGGGATTATTTAAACAGGGAAACAAAGCCATACCTCACAAGGAGATGGTTCCCATTCTCTTCAAAGGACTTGGGCAAAGATTGATGATTATTTTCTAGTTTTCTTAAAACTGTGGAAGAGCCAGAGAGATAGCTTGGTGGTCTAAGCATCTGCTTGGCAAACTCAAGGAACTAGGTTTGATCCCTGGTACCACATGGCATGCCAGCCCCACACTGAACTGGCCACTGAAATTGGGTGTGGTGATGCACACCTGTAATCCAAGCACTGGGGAAGCTGAGACAGGAGGATCACTGTGAGCCTGAGCTGCATAGTGAGACCCTGTATCAAACGAATAAGTAAAAGGATTTTTAAAAATCGTAGAAGAGTGACCTCAGACTTCCAGATGGCAAACCAGGAGTTGGATGTCAAACTGCTGAGGGTCACAGGACCCAAGAAACTGCATCTCTGAAGTCTCCTCAAAAGTGAGTGACATGAAAGGCCCATCTGCTTGGCTCTCTTTCCCAAACACAGTTTGCAGATGGCCACATGGAGCCAAATCCCTGGGGTGCGAAGACTGGCCGCTTCTTGCTTTCTCCATGGGACTGTATTGTGCGTCAGTATTTAAGGAGATGACTAATTTGTTTTACTCTTA